>RXPK01004547.1:0-57258 GCA_004143645.1 Protaetia brevitarsis | reverse complement strand
TGACTATTTTAATTGGCTATAAGTATTTTTCAATGTCGCATTGTCTTCATTGGGAGTATAACAACGGCTGGATATTTTTACCAGTTCTCCAGCAATACTTTAGCAAGTAGACACCAATTACCTAAGGAAACATCTCTTCATGAAAAGCTGCTGGCTTAGTAAAAAAAATGTGTTTTGCACATTGATTTCTTCATGAAGAATTAGAATCTAATGTTGTACAGCTTTAATATTCGTATTTACCTCCATATATTATTATGGTTTTTTTTTTTGTAAGCAGCAAAAATTTAACTTTGTGCGTAAATGTTGTCTCCAGAGAAATGCTGGTTAAAACCGTTCATCACAATTTCTTTATGTCATTAGGCATAAAATATACTATAGATATATTCGATGCAACTGATTTATTAAAGAAATATATTTAAATGTCAAGCATATGAAATGTTTAATTCGTATTTTCCGAAAGCATAGATGAACTGCTTGGAGACCTTGAATGTATTTCCATTTGTGATTTTATTAATAGCGTCATTATTTCACCTTCTAATTGCAAAGCTCTCCTTTTGGGCATGTCTCTTAAGGCGGGACGCCAGATATCGACCGAAATAGTCGAACTATCCTCCCTACTGTTGCTAACGCAATTAAGCGGGAATTGTGTTGTTTTTCAGTTTCGTTGCTAGAAGATATAACATAATCATACTGATGGTGTAAGTTCGTGATTTAATATCTTGAGGTTTCACGTTGCCGCTCCAAATTTCTTGAGCTTGTTTCCATTGTTTCCGTTTCCAGAGTATATTGACGAACACGCCATCTGGCTCATCTTCTGAAAATAATGGTATTACTAATTACGCATACGATAATGTGAGGAAATTAAATGTTTTGTGTGTTTTAATTGCACGTTTGAGGTCAGTTTATATGGCAAGGAAGTTGTCTCCGGTGTAGAAATGCTAAATTGGTAACTGATGAGAAGTAGCTGAGACTAACTATTAAAAAACGAAAAAGGCACATTCGAAAATGTGATAAAAAAGAAAACATAATCAGGATATATAAGATATGGAATTTAATGATAGCTAACGTGAACGCTAATAAGCTTACATAACGGTTGTTAAAATAGAACTAAGAATTGCAACAATAAAATGCATATAGGAAGATCTGTATGTACTGTTTTTTGAAATGGTTTATCCGAAACATATTTTTCTGAATAACAATAATCATTAACAACAACAAACAAAAATTAGCCACTTTACAAAAGGGGTATTTGAGTTATACCTACTTTTCATTTATTATAAATTTCATTAAAAAAAAAAAAAACTATTTTCCTCTAAACAGTTATAATATTTGCCTTATTAATTTAGATTGAAAAATTATATTAGTAACGGTGTTTATTTATTGGTTTTATAAAAATTTTAAATATATCTAATAAACTATTATTTAATTTTCGTATGAATTTATTTCTGTTTTAATTATAACTTTGTAATTATTTACAAATATTGGGGCATTTAAAAGCAATTATACATGTTCACAAAGAAAACTGAAATTCAATAATGTAACGGGGTTAACTCTTATAAATTTGAATGAAAATAGCATAAAAAGAAAATTATGTTTGTCGGAAGCTACTACAATAAGTACTCCCAAAATTATATTTGTTTTCCCTGCATTAATTGCTATTAATATAACAACGCATATTAAAAAAATACACACTCAAAAAATATATACATGTGGAAAAAAGACGAAATACTAAAGAAAAAAGCGTTTTAAAAAATGGAGATATTTTCCATTTGATAACACCACGTGTGATGAGCAAGTTAAATATCTACATGCATTATATAATAAGGGAGTTATTCTTGAAAAATACATCATAATAGTGTTTTAAGTAAAAAAAAACAAGCCATTTGCTTAGGTAAACAAACAAAGAAAATAAAAATTGTGTTTCCCTTTCTTTGTAAGAAATACGTGGGGTTATGCATAAAATATCCATTATATTTTACTCGACGATCTTCGCTTAAATAACTCATGTGCTTGTACTGTTATGTTTTCGTCGATATTTAAATTCACAAAACACCCTGAGCTAACAAGTGACTCATGTATGTACTTACGTGCAGTTTAAAAACTAAATATATATATATATATATATATATATATATATATATATACTGTTATGTTTTCGTCGATATAAAATCACAAAAACACCTGAGCTAAACAAGTGACTCATGTATGTACTTACGTGCAGTTTAAAAACTAAATATATATATATATATATATATATATAAAGATATAAGTATATAAGTATTTTCATTTTAAAATGTCTTTTAAATTTGTCTACATTAAATTTATTGTGTGGGTATTATTTTAGATAACAATAAACGAGGTAATGAATTACTGCCCGCTAAACTAAACTGATTTAAAACTTTGTAAAATTAATACAAAAAAAACGGGGGTTGGCCCCATCACTCAATATTGTGTCACGGGCTCCCACTGGTCTTCGGTGGCAAAAATCAAATATTATTCAGAAGTGAGATAAAGTAGTTTCAATGTGTGTCGAATGGGTGAGTTTGACAGCTGTCAGTTGTAATTATAATTTGTAATTTTATACTGAAAATACTATCTATATATTCAAAATTATTATAAAGGTAACATCTTTACGTTTAGCACATTAAACAATAATTACTTTACTTTTTATGAATGTTATTTTAAATAGCGCAATTCGTATTGTTGAAAGAGATTCCATTATGAGTATTAAATATTTGATTAAATGAAAGTTAATGTATTTTACAGAAGTACCTGCAAGGTAAAACGTTTTATATCACGAAATACTGAAACGCTCGCACGCCAAAATCCTCACTCGTGTATAATGACGCATTTCTGTCACTTATATAATATACTACATAATTAATTTAAAAGATCCAAATTTTAATTAGACAATTGACGAAAAACGAATTCACCGTTTCAAATTCTATCAAATTTCCTACTCAATAAGTGGAAAATTATTTTATTTCTGGAATTTTTTGTTGAGACGTAAACTAATACGATTTTTAATTTTTAAACTAATATTATTTCCGAACCCACGAGAGCACTTACAGGTTTCACTAAACTTCTTTATTGGCTAGAATAGTTTATAGACAGGAAAAAAGGGGTACCAACAGAATAATTACGAAAAAACATAGACAAGTACATAGTTTACAAATAAGAGTAAACTATCAATTTATGAATGGCTTCAGCACAACACTTACTAAATTTGTCGTTGGTATTCTTTGTTTCACGTGCGGTTTTCAGGAATGAATCCATTAATTTGAACCAACTACTTTCGGTACGTACAATTCCTCATTTTGACCGATAGACTCTGCACTATGTGCAATTTCTTCATTCTTGTAGATAGGAACTTCGTAGATTTTAAATTTCTGTATAAACGTGCATGTGGGTAAAAATACTTCAAACCCTTGAAGCAGCGATTCTTTTTGCAGCGGCTGTACGCTTAGCACGGCATTTATAATCGGTTACGGTGGGATTCCATAAAATTGGTTCCTTTTTGTACAACTCGATAAATTTTGTTGTCTCGTAGTCGTTCATTTTTAATATATTTGCGTTCGAGAGATTCATATCTGCGCCACTACTTGGTACAGGTTGCAGGAATTCGCTGTTCGAAAAATCTATAACGAGTATACAAGACCACGCTCGTGCAGACACTGACGTAATTCACTTCCGTTGCTAGTAGTAGCGGTGGTAGCGGGTTCTACATACGTATGAATAGGAGCACACGAAAGCGCAAGTCACATTCGTTAAACACGACTCAATTGAAACTTATTTTTTTGCGTTTTTACTTCTTAAAAGTTCTAAATTAAGCAATAATGAAAATTCTGAGGGAAGTGAAATAGTTAATTATTTAATTACTAAATATTTCCTTCTATTACGACCTAAAATTGTTTTAGCAATTTTGCTTAAATGTGCACTGTTGAAAGCACATATAGTAATTCAAGTGATGACCAACAGAATGTCTTTTACAAACTGCCTCTCCCTTCAAAAATACATATAATATCTTCGAAGTCGTCTCCTCCATCTTCGTTATGCTGGAGTTAATCTCCCTTCTCTCCGTTTTGTGAATTAACCCTAGGACTCTAGCAAGTATAAATATAAGCTGTTTAATAACTTTCGTATTCGTCTATTAGATAACGCGCGCTATCCGGTAGCTTACCATGGTAAGGGGACCTTTCGCGTACGCAGTAGACATCGCATCGGTCTGCGAGTAAGGCAAGTGTACTGAACAAACATCTTAAAGTCTGTGAGTCTCCGCGACGCAGTTAGTGTAATATCTGCCATTTAGCAACTATGTCCGAGAATCAAAAAAGGATTAGGCCTACAGATCCTAACTTTGAGGAAACTGTTTTCGGACCAAGATAGTGATAATGAGAGCAATATATCTGTTGAGAATGCTATCATAAGTGATCACGAAACAGCGAGTGATCTCTCTGATAAGGAAAGTGATGACCAAGACGAGATGCAGGCTATTGAAAGTGAAAAGGGAAGTGGCACAAGTGGTTCAAGAAAAAAAAAATCTACGAAAGAACAGATACAAATGGGCTGTCACTGAACCAAGCCGAAATGTTAGAGCACCGGCCCACAATATACTGAAACTGCCGGGAAGTAAAAATGCTTTGCCAGAAATTGAACCACTTGAAGCATGACAGCAAATTTTTCGCCAGGTATACTAGATATCGTTGTGTATTATATCAATTTGAAAATTCAGGAATTTCGCAATAAGTCAGGCAATACAGCTGCCTTCAAATCTAATAATGAGGCTATTCAATCGATTTTTTCTACAGATAGGACTGGCCGGGAAATTTTTCGACTGGTAGTGTCAGCGAAAAGAGTTGCTATTTTGAGGTTCGATACTCACGAAGAGAGAATTACGAGAATAAAAACAGATCCGGCTGCAGCAATTTCACATATCCTTAGGAAATTTAATCAAAATTCACAATCAACGTACTGTCTAGGAGCCAATGCAACTGTTGACGAAATGCTGGTCGGGTTTAGAGGCAGATATAAATTTAAAATGTAGGTATTTACCGAGTAAGCTTGTAAAATATGGTTTAAAAGTTCAATGCCTTGTTGACACTCGAACCGATTACATTATTTATTTTATATTTCCTTTACATACATTTAGCCCGGCTGATGGTCGAGTGGCTTGCACGCTCGGCTGTCCATTGCGATTATTATTATTATTATTATTATTATTATTACATATATTTATTATGGTAAAGGCACAGACTCATTAGATAATATCACAGATGAAGAAAAACGATTTTCTATTCCAACGCAAGCTATCATTCGCCTTTGCTAGCTAATATTTGGAAGTAACAGAAATATCATCGGTGATAATTGCTACTCTTCAATAGAGCTTACAGACTATCTCTTCAAAAATAAACTTACTTACGTTGGAACTATGAAAAGTAATAAACGGGAAATACCCAAAGAATTTCTACTCTCCAAAACCAGAGCAGTGGGGTCCACTTTAAGTGGCTTTACAAGTAATAAAATATTGATTTCTAGTGTGACGAAGAAAAACAAAGCAGGCGTCATTATTTCTTCGATGCATCACTCCAAACACGATGATGAAAGCTTGTCTGAAATTAATGCATTTTATAATAACACAAAATCTGGAGTAGATGTCGTAGACGAAAAGAGCAGTAAATATTGCTGTAGTAGAAGAACACAACGTTGGCCCAGGGCTCTGTTTTATAGAATTGTGGATATGTCGTCAATAAACGCATATGTCATTTATCAGTCATGTGCCAACGCAGATCGTCTAGATAGAATTGATTTTTTTAAACAATTGGCGTAACAACTATACCAACCACTTCTTTGTGAAAGATTTCAGAAAATAAATAAAGGCTAAGAACCGGTGTTTTCATAATTTTGAAAATAACACCTTCTGAGGCACCAGCTGATGGTCAAGACGTTTGCCTAGAAATCAGAGGAAATATTGTTCCGTTTATAACCCTAAATTAAAAAGAAAAACTGCTTATTTGTGTGTTCAATGCAAAAAAAAAACAATTTGTTTACAATGTTCTAAAAAAGTGTGCCTTCATTGTATTGAAAATCTGGAGGAACCCTAAATATTTTATGGCGCTTTTAAACCATTGTTAGTTTTTTAAAGTTTCATTTTAGGAGTTATTATGTTTTGTAGTCCAGACTTTAGAGATGAGAAGATGTTTTCAGTATGAAAGTTATTTATTTCCTAATTTCTTTATTCCAAAATAAACAAAGGAGACACTGTTTATTTTTGTTATAAAATTTAGTGTTTATGTTTCATATCTTTTTTTACTTTAGTTGATTACATAGTTGCGTATAAATACAAAATTTTATTTCTTTATGTGTATTTAATTAATTATGTCAGGTAAATGATGTAAGTTTTCCTAATAAAATTAAAAACACAGCCTTTTTATTGTGGAGTTCCAAGGACTCTACGACGCATTGAGTGTTAAAATTTCTCGCCACGCCGGTTAAGGGTTAAAGAAAAAATAATAATTACGCACTATTACGTCCGTCGCTATAAATCACCCCCTTGCTTTTTAATCCCTTCCAATGTTAAAAAACATTTTTAATGCGTCCTATCTCTCTATGTTCAAAAAGTATGTTTTCAAAAATTCAAATCAAATTCAACTGGTATTGCATATGGCGTCAAAACGTCTTAGCGTCGAAACGGTTCGCGTCGAAGCGTCTTCGCGTCGAAACGGTCACGTAGAAATGGCCGCGTCGAAACGTCCCATTTTGGGGTTAATTTCGGCAAGCGTAATTAAAAACAGTGTTAAAAAAATTTGAAGTTGAAATAGGAAACCTATCCAGAAAATCTTACAGCGTAAATGTTACAAAGTCGAGACAGAAGAAACTGACCATTGCCTTTAAACAGGGGATATACACAGAAAAAGTACCTGCATTGAGCTAACCAAAATTTAGTTAATAATACTGTTTGGTTGTATATGGCAAACCAATTTTTTATGTGCAGGAACAAAATAAAATTGTTAAGTAGGTATTGTTGTTAGTACAACAAAATATTGTTTTTATTTTAAATTTCTTTAAATTTTACTTATTCAAGAACATACTTGTTTACATAGGACAAGCAAATATTTATTTCAAAACACAAAATAATTTTGATTAATATGATTTAGTTCCTATCAATTAATTCAAATATATGTATATGCTTTCAAACTTTCGAATATATCATTTAAATGAATATTGAATCGAACGAATTACTGTAATCTTTATTCTTGTTTTAATAATGCACTTATTTGAGTGATTAATATGGAGGGACATGAGGTTGACATTGTAGTAAACACGCCAAGTGTTTGTGCCGTGTATTGGGGGTTGACCCCGAGGATCACTCCGCTGCCGCAGTATGGTTAGTACGGTTAAGGGAGTCACCCTTTCAGCGAACACGACTCCTATTAAATATTTATCTGGTAAATATACCAGATTAATAATTTATAATCGTATTTGCCTTGCTATTTGTTTCGTTACTGGAATGAAGTAGGAGAAGCGCCATCTATGGGACAATTTCTGTAATACATGTACATATTTAACGTATTTGCTGTACTAGGAAGAAAACTGCTACAAAATAAATGTGCTACTTTCGTACTGATATTCTTCATTTTCCACAACCCAAAACGTAATTTGATTTAATGCTTCAGATTTGTCTATCTAACCGCATTTTTAGTTGAATGGAAAAAAAACGTGTTAATTTTCTAGTAATATTAAAGAAACTATTTTTATTCATAACTTTTATTATTGTAAGTAATTATTACAATAAAAGTCAAAATAATTAAGGAGAACGAACATTGTATATAAATGTCTGACATACAAATAATATAACACATAGGTACATTGTAAATTACACAGGTAACTAATAAACACAAATAGAATTATCATTGAAAAATTCGTCTAAAGTATAATAGACGGCGTCCAACAGATGCTGTTTTAACCATCGTGCAAAGTTAGTTGTTGAAAGATTTTTTATTTCATCCGAGAGTTTATTGTAAATTTTTATGCACCAGTAATCAGCATTATCCTGTGTTATGCGCAATCTATGGTATGGCAACTTCATGTCTTTTTCTTGCGTGTATTGTAGTTGTGCGAATCTCCACTTTTTGTTATTAATTCTTTGTTTCTGTGTATATTTTTAGCGATAGTGAGTATGTACATACACGCCAAGGTAGGTATTTTTTGATCTTTGAATGCCTCTTTACATGACTGATGTCTTTGTAGATTGCATGGTATGCGGACTGCTCACTTTTGCAGAAAAATACACGCTCTGCATCAGAAGACATACCCCAGAATCGAATGCCATAGGAGGCTACATTCGGAAGTTGGCCTAATAGGTTAACCTCGCAGCCTGGTGAGTTGATATTTTCTTTATTCTTGAAACACTGCAAACCCCGGCGCTTAATTTCTTTGCCAGTTCATCTATGTGAGTGGACCAGTTTAATTTACTGTCTATATGTAGAGCTAAGACTTAATGGTATTAGTTGGTTCTCTTCTGTTTAATGTAATGTCCATATGTTGAGTTTTGTTTTCATTAAGGTTTAGTTTATTGGCCGTAAACCACTCGTCAGCATATGCTCAGCATCCCTCATTATTACATTAGTTCTCTCTAGTAGTTTATTTTGTGAACGATCGTTCAAAATCAATGTGGTGTCATCGGCATACATACAAATTCTATCAGCTTCTATCAGCTATCATACATTTTCGACAAGATCGTTTATGTTATTACAAATAGCAGAGGACCAAGAATTGATCCCTGCGGTACACCACGCCTTATGACATCTTTGCGAATTTCTTAAAATGAATTTCCATATACCTATCAGTGAGATAGGACTCCATCAAAGCAAGTGCATTACCACGAACCCCATAATAGCGCAGCTGATGAAGCAATAGTCCGTGGTCTACTGTGTCGAAAGCCCAGCTCAAGTCGTAGCATGTTAATCGAACATGCTTTTCATTATTCAGGGCTGCCAAAATTGAACTTAATATTTCGGCTAAACCTGTATACGTAGACTTCCCATGACGCTAGCCATGTTGAAATTCAATAATGATTTGTTTTTGTCAAGAAAGCCAATTAGTCTATTTACTATGATCAACTCAAACACTTTTGAGAAGGCAGGTAGAATCGATATAGGCCTATAGTTCTCTTTATTATTTATATCTCCTTTTTTATATATTGGCACAACTTTCGCTATTTTTAATTCGTTTGGAAAGACTCCTTTCATTAAACATTCTTTAATTATTTTAATTAGGGTTCAGCAATATCTAGCGCTACCGCCTTCAAAATTTTAGTTGAAAGTCCATAATGATCTTGAGTTGTCTTACTCTTACTTTTTGATATAATCGTCTCTAATTCATGACGAGTCACAGGATACAGGAAACATGATTCTGTAGTCATTACCCTCGCATTTCGTACGAATCAGCTAATGGCAGGTCGTTCCGCGTTGGGCTTGCCAAAGTATCAATGAAATGCAGGTTCATTTCATCCGGTGTTATTTGTATGTGCCTCTGTATTTGCTTTGATTTTTTTCCTGTTTCTTGATTGATAATTTTTCCAAATTGTTCTTTGTTTGTTACTAGATAGATTTAATTTCGTTGTTTAGACTATTTTTAATTTCAGTTTCTAACAGTACTCTTTATATAGAGCTATATATATAGCTCTCCGTGTATAATACTCCTTATATATTGCTGGGTCCTTGCATGCTCTAGCTATAGTTGCTAAGGCATCCAAGCTATCTTTCATGTTTTTAATATTTTCTGATGTATTATATTTTCTGTATTTGTTTATAGTTATTTTTCTTGTCGGAAAATGTTCATTAAAATGGTGAAGCATAACTCCATAAAAAAGCAGCAAACATCTCTGCAGCGTATCTGCTATAAAACATATCATTCCGCCGATAAGTGGATCTCAAAAATCTTGAATTTTGTTATCACTGAACGTTCTCGTATATCTAATTTCTTTGTTCTGTTGTGTTTCATATGTATTGCACAACTGAAGCAATATCGCTAAGTGATCGGCTATGTGGGGATTCACAATACTTGACAACATATTCGTCTTTATATATGTTGGTAAATATATTATCGATGCAAGTTTCGCTAACCGCTGTTACTCTAGTGGGTTGTATAGTTGTTAAATGTAAATTAAAGGACAAAAACAGATCGACCAGCTTGTCCGCAGCACCGTCCTATTACAAAAGTTAACATCGAAGTCCCCAGCAAGGAGAACTCTTGTGTTGAAGTGAGTAATATACAATAGCTAGTCAAACAAGGTGTTCATAAAGATATCCGTACGTCCATCTGGGGATCTATACAAAAATCCTACGATCATATTTGACTTTACAATCCTCACAGCAGCAATCTCAATGTCCACCTCCTTTGACATTTTATTAAGCTCATAGAGGACTTCATACTCAATGTTATTTCGCACTAATATTAATGTTCCACCATGAATATGATTAGATTTACAAGACGCATCAGTAATTACCAGTTATGTATCAAATGCGTAGTAGTTATATTATTTCTCATCCAATGTTCAGCAATACACACAATCTCAACACTATAATTATTCAACTCTATTTCCAACTCGTCAATTTTATTTAAGATAGACTGTACATTAAGATTCATCACAGAATTTTTAAATTCGGATATGGCTTCTTCGTCGAAAAAAACTAAAATCTTTTAATGATCACATTTTTCGGCCAATTTTAATTTTTTTATACGTTCCCTAATAAATCAAAAATAAATCCTACTTTAAATGATTTATTTCTGCTTTCGTTATTTTCATCTTTAGTTATTTCCTCTACTGTAAAGCTTGTGTTTGGAAATTTTTCGTTCAAAAAGTTTTTAATGTCGTTAGTTTTTGCTTCTATATTAACGTTACCGATGTACAGCTACGTCATTTTTTCGGCTCCAGTGAAGTTTCGGTGTCGGCATCCTCACCTTGTCCTCTTTCATCTCACTTCCTCCCGCTTCCTTAAATCCTCGATTAGCTGACGAACCTGGTTTGTCTTCGCATTTTCGACATGAATGATTTAATTATTGTCTTCGTTTTCAGAATTTCTAAGTCGTACTGTTTTCTCAAGCAGCTCGATACGGTTACTTTGTTGTTCGATCATACTATTTTGCTTTTTTTATTGTACCGGATTGAATTTTTATTAGTTTGCACATTTCTTCGAGTTTATTCATTATAAGTACCATTTTATCATGTTCGCCATCCACGCTACCACTCACATTCAGTGTTTTTGTAGCTCTAGTAGTAACAGTTTTGGGACATATTAGTGATTTAATTATTTCTATTAAATCTATTCGTTGAAACACTTAACAAATTAATTAATTTCCATATATACACTAAATTAAATTCATTAATGATGGATTAATTGATCAATATATGATTTTTTTTCTAACTAATATCTACCAAATTGCTGGACTAATAAACATAGCCACTGTACATTTTTCAAAAGTTCGTCACAAACAATAAATTGTTGTATACTTACAACGAAATGTTACTCAATAATTTCTGTTAATCATTAATACAAACTATTTTTTTAATGAAATTCAATTGCTTTGGCTGCTACTAGTGTTCTCTTGTTAGTACAATATTCTTTTCATTATGAACATAGTACAGGTTCATATAGCACAATTAAATAATGTGAACAGTCATATACTACACATCAAACCTCAAAGCCGGGTTCGCTTTCTCAGTAGAGTCGGTGGAAATTAATTTCCTAATTACATTGTATATTTGTTGACAATGTTCCAGAAATATTTTAGTACAAAGGAACGGTAAAACAACATGTTCCGTTTGGTAGTTACACGGTTTGTGACGTTCATACACTGCAACGAATTTGTCTCCAGTGCGAAACTGTATTCCTTCGGACATGGCTTCACCAATTTTATTTACCGTATGTGTATCTCCTTAATTCGAAATATTGTTTAATGGCGTTTTTTCAATACAGGTGCTACTTCAAATTTATTTCTATGTATGTTTTGCTGAATGGATAGAAATAACAAAAATTCCTGCGCAAGGAGGTAATTATTGCTACAATATATTTCAGGATTGATTTACAATATAAATATCATTTTAGCAGGTAATAAATCTGAAGTTAAACCTAAAACTGCTACTTCAAAATATAACAATCTAACTTCTAGTGCACGTACCACGGATATACATCCAGAAAGTTTTTATAAACGAACGTTTATTAATAAGGTATTTACGGATGAACAGAGAATGGAGGAAAAGATGCACAAGAGTACTACAGACGATGAAAATAGTTTTGGATTTATTCCGTATATACAAAACATACAAAGCACGTTAATCAAAAATACTCACCAGACTGTTAAAAGCAAAATCAGTTTGTTACAACAATTAAAATATAATTTACTTTTTAATATTAGTAAGTATAATGTCAGAAGGTACTATAGGGATGACATATTTTCAATTTTATACGTTCCGTTAATTTTAGAAGAGAAAATAAATAATTTATGGGCTCCACCACCAAAAAGACAGGCTAGGGAATATTATCAAAAGGAAGAGGAGCAACATGTTGATTTTCCATCAAACGAAGGAGCTTTAATGACCATAGGTTTCCTAACATTCGCAGTCTTTTTAATTAAGTTGGTCCTCGTAAGCCTTGAAACATAACCAATACCTAATCTAAATAACTAACTTGTGTTTTGCAGAAACTCATATATGCTTTAAAAAATAAAAACGCCAATGGAATAAACCCAAATGCGACGCCGATAATTATTGGAAGGGCAAAAAGAGATATTTTCAATGAAGAGGCGATGAAAATTTTACGTTTGATAGAGGAATACAAATTTGCTTAATGATTAAGCTTCAATCTTATTATTACGTGAAACATAATAGAAATGAAAATATTGGTACTTAACGGTTTTATTATTAAAGCTTACAATAAATATAAATAATCTTAGAAACTAGAGGCGTGCAGTTTGACTAATACTTCTTCATTATGTACAAATTTAAAGTTAATCACAAAATCACATTTTCGCAATATCGTATGGAAAGACCACGCCTACTCCTCAGTGTTACGTACAAATTGAAGAACCTTATGATCACGTGGAATGGGTAGCGGCTTCTCCTTTGTTTTCTTTCTCGTTGGGTAATTCAATATATATGGGCCTGTTCAAAGACAAAAACCTTTGGTTGTCTTCAACAATCTTATTAGCGATGTTATTCATACTTCCCACCTGAAAACAAAAAAAAATAGTATAAAAGCGACAGGCGCAAGTTACATTAATACAGTCGCTAGCAAATGTTATAGGCACCCTACATTTTTGGCGAATATGACAGTAAGAAATGAGAAAATAAAAACTTGTAGGCAATACATTATAGATATGTAGTATTTTAAGGGATCTTATTAATTTGTTGCATATTAGAGTGTTTTTAGTACAGCTATAATACTTTTTAGATGGGAGGGGGAAAGTGACATCTCGAAGACTTGAAAATATATAAAAAACAATAATACATTTACAAAAGTTATCTACAAAGACTATTGTAACCATAAAGGCGACTATATAAACGTTGAAATAACTGTCACAAAAATAATGCAAGAAACATGAAACCCATTAGTTTTGTTAAAGGTGCCTATAACATTTGCTCGCGACTGTATCTTCACCTACTTTTCGTCTGTACAAATAACTAATAATGTCAAAACAGAAATTACAAATGCAGAAGCAGCGGCAACAACTATCAGTGCAGTATGGTAGTGAGCTACGAATGACACAGGTGATTGAGAGACTATTTCACGGTGTTCGAGAGCTACTATTCTTTCCGCCATAAATGGTTCCATGGTGCCCATCTTGTGGATAAATCTAGATCGGGTGATATCAGCAGTTAAACCGGGTAACCGTTGTTGAGTAACCTTTAAATTAAAAATAAAATTGAGATAATGCCAAAATTAAACCAGAATTTACCATTTGTTCCAATCTGTATGCCACATCGATTTTGTTACTGCCAATTAATGAAAATTTCACGTAGAGTACATCGCTTGTAATCTCCGTGACTAAGCCGTCATCAGTCACAGTCCCTCGTAAGTTTTTAATAACTTTTGTTATTTGGTTAACAACAGGTACTGCGCTCACATCGTCATACTCCCCTCTGAATCCGAGAATTACGTCCACACTAGCAATAGGTGTGGGTACTAGTAACAAAAAGAATATTGTAGTATAAAGATTATATTAATTGTACTATAAAAAAAAAAGTAGTGAATTTGAAGAAAAAAGATTAGTCCTCATGTCTTAAACGTGTTCTTAAATTTCGTCGGATACTTTTCAAAATAAGAAAAAAAATTATCTATAACTTACAATTAGTGAAAATCACTGCTCCCTTTCAAGTATCAAATCGGGAAACGCATTTCTTCATCATATTCACGTATAATAAAATAAAAGTGAGAAATTTAATGTAAAAAAGCCAATTTAAATCGCATGAGAGACTGGTGATTTAACATATTGGGAATAATCGCCTATTAGATGTTAACAAAAAACAGGTGAGTTAGTAAGGCAACAAGCAAGAGAAGAAGCAAATGTCAGTCAGATTTTGGGCAAAATTTAGTCAGATTTATTTTATTTTAAGTGTAAAAGTCAAAACTTTATCGGGGCAGAAATTGCTTCATGTCAAGCATCCCACGTAGCACCAAATATTTATGAAATATCTTAAGGTAAATATTTAAAAATAATATGTTTTATAGATAGGGACAATATTTGTACTACATATAACAATCAATAGAATGACTTTCAACACATATTTAATATTTTGAGTTTAATAATGATTGTGAAACGTTTTGAAAATATTCAATCCACATTTACAAGTTTTCAAATTTGCTGTATTGGTGTAGAAGTAAATCTGTTATACATATTATTAATAGTTGAAAAGCAAATATTGGTTATTGAATGTTTATTAAACATTCAATATCATGGGGTCTGGTATATAATATGTATATTATTCTATTTAATTATAGAGTGTTTAAATATGGCTGGATATACAATGTTGTTTAGATGAATGATACTGCATATATCCTGATTTATGGAAATCGGTGTACTTTCATATTACCCGTATTAATCGTATGGGCACGTAATGGTCGAATGCAATATGTGTTGCGAGTGCATATGTCTCATTATCGTTAAAATAGGTGTGCTATTTTCTAATTTTATATAGTGTAGAATAGAATGCATTAACGTTCACTTCACATATTGATGCTTTTAACATTCTATTTATCATTTAAACGACATACATAACCTTTTATTGCTTAGGTAATGTAATATTTAGTGCATATTCACTTAGTTCGATATTAATATCGAGGTGGAGGTCCACTGAAAAAAATATTTTCGACATTGATTCGCATCTCTGATCTGTGAAGTGCAGAGTTGAACGGATAATTCAGAATAAGGGAGCACTCAAAATGCGAATACTTGATGTTTAATATAAATACTTGCTGGGTTTCAATGCATGTATAATACTAATTTTGAAATTATTCACAATCCATAAACTTATAAAAATTAAATATACTGAATAGAGAATAATAGATAAACATTTTATTCAAATTAGTTGACCAAAAAAATATCTAACAATACATAAAACTGGTTCAAGTGTATTAAAAGAGATTCAGTGCAAAATATCTGAGGAAAACGATATACGACAAAAGAAAATTCAAGAAAATGCTAAACAGCTCATCTCTTTCTGCAAATTAAAATATTTAATAAGGAATCTTTCTGGTTTCTTAAATAATATAAGAAAAAAAGATGTCCGAATTTTCTTCAAATTCTATACAGATTAATGCGAAAATTCTCATAAATCCCTATACTTACGGCACAATCGTTCGCCCTTTTTGAAAGCATTAGTGTTGGGTAACTGATTACCAGCCTCGTCAACACACCAGCACATATCTTGCTCGCATTGACTGGGCAAAAATTGTCCGCTACTATCGCAAGCCCCACCTACGGCTTCACATCTGGACTTCAACGGCAATCCCCAGTCGGAAATAGTATCCTCTTCCATTTCTTGGTCTTCTTCCATACCGAAATCACCAAGCTGCATCATTATTTCTTCTAAAACTAAATATGATCTATGCAGATCATGAATGTTAAGGTAACGCGATAATGTTACCAAGATCTGCATCATCAGCGACATCTGCACGGTTCCTAGCACGATTTCTAGCTTGTCTGAAGTTACATTCGGGTTCTTTGCCTCTAATTAAAGTACCTTTTAATGGTTCTCCTTGTGGATTGACGCACCAGCATACGTCAACGTGGTCCAAACACTGAACTGATTCCCATTTACCAGAAACAGATTCGCACCTTGGCATAAATGTGGGTTTCTTGTATCTTTCCGATTGCTTTTGGTTTTTTTCTCGTAGTCGTTCGCATTGGCTGAGTACTAAAAACAAGGAATTAATTAGAAAGTTAAAATTCATCGAATGTGGACGTATATCGTTACCAGGACAGACAACATTACAAAATTGTTCTGTATCGAAGTTGTTATGATTTCCAGCACATCCTGTGTAAGTAAACGCTTCGCATTTATTTGATTTCGGATTGAAATAATAGCGTGTTTCGTTAGTAACAGAATCTTCTGTTTCGCAACGACCGACATCTAAACCTTCAAAGCAAACATCCCCTGCGAATAAGATAGATTAGATATTTTATACCGCTATAGAATTCATTATTCATACTTGGTTTTGGGCAACAAACTGCGTATTCACCCAAAGGACTTAACTGACATTTGTGGGAAGAAGGACAACTTTCGAAATCTGGTCCACAGCTTACAGTCTCTTCTGTATTACCTAATCTCAACGGCTCACCGATATGACACGGATTTTCCTTCTTTGGCAAGCACATCGCAACAGGAGGACACGGAAAATCTACGCATTCAACGTTGACTAATCTACAAGTTTCACCATCTTCCCTACATGTAATCTTCGAGCATGGATCGACACAGTTACAAGAACGACAACCTCTAGAATCTAATTCGAAGCCATGTTCACAATCATTTGCGCACTTATATAAAGGACAAAGCGATCTTTGCTGTTGATCACAATTGAAGGGTTTATTCGAAGATCTTCTGCTTTGTGAGATTTCAAAACCTCGTTCGTCTACGCACCAACACTCCTTAGTTCCTGGATTGCATTGCTTGCTTTCAAAAGCACCGTTTGATTTGCATTTGGGCATGTAAATGCGATTGGCTGGTACGCCAGATTCATGTGCTTGATGTTGTGCTAATAGTCTTTGATGTTGGCAGGCTGTAATCGTCAATTAATAGAACTACATGTTCAAAATGACAAATGATGAAATAAAATTACCTGTTAATAGTAATGGTTCGGTACAATAAGTACCGCAGCCATTAGAACAGCATCGCATGGTTCCATTGCAGGCTAGGTCAGAGTTGCATTCAAAATCACAAGCCATTGATGACGTGGGAACAATATAAGGACATTGTCCAATTTTCTTGGGTAAACCTAAACGTCTTCTAATTAATATTAACTAATCACCATTATACGAAAACTTACAAGCTGGAACTGGAGGGCAGTAGTGATCCTTACAGCTAACCTCCACCAGTTGGCACTGCTCGTCTTTACCACACGTTATACCAGAACATGGATCTCTGCATTGGCAACTTGGACAACCGGTGTCCTCTTCTAAAACGAATCCATAATCACACCCCATTCTGCAGGTTAAATCTAAACAATCCATAGTTTTACGCAGTTCTTTGCAGTCTTTGGTAGCATTATTTTGGCCTTTCGTCTTAGGAATTTCAGTACCAAAACCGTCTACGCACCAGCAAACTCCTTTGTGGCATTGAGTTGGTAAGAAATTTCCTTCTCCATCGCACGATGGTTGCGGCAGAGCAATTGTCATATCTTCACGTGTACCTTCCATGCTGTCAGAAAAGCTATGTAGATACTCACACACTGAAATAAATTACCAAGTTTATTAGTTAGTTGAATACTGTAGTATGTAATACTTACTAGTTTGTGGTCTTGCTAATTCTTCGTTCGAAATGTCAGCAATAATATCATCATTATTGTTGGTTTGTATCATAGGACAACATACAGCTTCAGTAAATCCACGTACAGATGTGCAACTATAATTACTGGGGCAACTAGAACTGTTATCTACTTCCACTACACAAGCCATAGGTATGCCTTTAGCATCGTCAGTTAAAGGTGTTCCTTCTTGACATGGATTAGTATAAAGAGCTTTAGGACGACCTATATAAATTACAATACTAGAGAAAATGAGGAAATATAAAAATGAAATTTTCTTACAGACTGGCGATGTTGGGCAAAAAATATTTTCGACAATTAGACTCCTTGACTGTCACACATTCTTCATCCTCTGGACAAGTGTATCCCTCGCAGGGTTCATCACACTTACAGCTTGGGCAACCATCTTCATCCAGTTTAAACCCATATTCACATATTGCTGCACATTCTCGCTTTTCGCAATGTAAACCATTGTTACTGATGCTCCTCCCTAAGACTTGAGTACGCGCTAAAATTGAGAAGATTGGAATATATTTGTTGATTGAAATGTACATTAATTTGTTACCGTCAGTTAAAGAACAATTAACTAATTCAGCTGGACCCATAGACCCCTTCAATTTTCTTCCCATTCTATCGACACACCAACAAACTAAGTTATTTCGACTGCATTGTTTCGGCTCGAATTGACCATCATCAGTACACTGAGGAATGTATCCCCTTCCCTCCCTTTCGTTAACCGCCAGAAGTTCCGACAAAGTTTTCTGATGTAGACACTCTGTAGAATATTGTGTCAGAATAAATTAGTTTGGCGATATGCATGAGTAATAAGTTTCTGCACCTGTGACATTTTTTGGATGAATACATGATAACCCGCACTGCTCAGTTTCGCAACATTTTTGTATCGAAGGACATTCCAAATCGTGACTGCACATTACGCCACAATCCAGCACCTCTTCGTTGCGCATTGGGCAAGTGCCCGTCTTCTGTATCTTAAGAGAAGCAGGGCAGCAAACACCATAATCGTTTCCTGAACAAAGCGTTGTTAAGAAATAAATAGTAAGCGTGCGTATGAATACTTTATGAATGATTTATCAGTGTTAAAATACAACGTTGAATATAAATAAGGATATGGGGCGTCACTTTTACATATAAGTTTACCTTTTTGAACTAGGCATTGGTACATGGGTGGACAATTAGGTTTACTTGGCTCATTTCCACACAAAAACGGTCTAATCGTGTCACTGATTCGTAAGGGATTTCCAACAGGACAAATGTTGTCCAAACTACGACCTCGTTTACCTATTAATAAATAGATCGACGTATAAATAAGAGATTAAGGACGTAGAACACAAGATTACAAATTGTTTTACATAACCGTGCATACTAATATTACTATTTAAATAATCAGAAACTCAATTCTAGAAAATATAGGTAACGCGTTTCATTATGCGAGTCATCACGCTCACAGCAACTGTATTAGTGACGAAAGTAAAACACGATAACGTATTGTCTTTTTTATTGTAACACGGCAAAAATATTTAGAAAATTTAATGACAATGATTTATATGGCAAATGCAAACTTCGTAAAAAATGCATGAATGTTATTAAGTACATTATACAGTTCTTATGCATCAGAATTTGACCAATACACATAAGGTTTTGAGCAAATATAGGTTTTAAATATTGTAACAAATACCAAAGGAATAAGGTATTACTTTTTGTTTCAATAGCTTCGATAAAGCCCTTCTATGTTTGTCATATAATCCATCGTTTTCTGTCCTTTGTCTCCTCTCTCCGGTTCCTAATATTGATTCTTTGTATATCTTTTTCCATATTTTTCTTATATCTTTGTTTCGGCCTACCAAGTCTTTGTCATCCCCCTAAATTCCGCATCATTACCATCTGTGGGATTCTATGGTCACCTATACTTATTATGTGCCCTATTCCCCTCAAAGACTGTGCTTTCACTACTCCCACAATCTCTGGTTCCTTAAAAATCTCACGTAATTCTTTATTTGTTCTTCTTTTCCATACACTGTCCTCAACTTTTCCTCCAAAGAATTCTTCTCAGGACATTTCTTGCTCATATCTCCATTCTTTACGCCTCTTCACTTCCTTCACGCTTCTTGTGATGATGGCAACGTCGTCAGTGTATGCAATGTACTGATGTCTCTTATGATATGTATATTAGCACTTCTCTATTGATATTCACCTGTCTTATTGCTTTCTCCAGAGCCACATTAAACAAGAGCGATGATAAACGGTCCCCATGTCTAAGCTCCATTCTGACACTAATTTCTCTGATAAATTTCCTTTGATGTTTACTCTCATTTCTGACTGTTCTAGTGTTATTCTTGCCAGTACCATTAATTTATCCGAGATGTACATTTCATTCCACGCTCCGCAATAATTGATTCCTATCCACTTTGCTAAACGCCTGTTTAAAGTCTACGAACAGCACATAAGTTTCTTGCTTGAATTTCTCTATCATTCCAAAAACTTGCTTTATATTCGCCTATAATTCTATTCGTTTCTGTCATTAGTTTCTCTTTTATACTTTGGCTTAACTTTGCATGCCACTTCCGAAGTATTTACTATCCGTCGGTAATCACATTTGGTCTTATCCCCTTTTTTATATATTGAGTACATTCATTCCATTCTTTCGGTAGCTTTTTTGGTGTCAAATCTTATTTAAAAGTACTTTGACCTTTTCCACTAGCTTTTCTCCTGTGTGTTTAAACATATCCTCTGTTATCTTATCCCCTCCAGCGCTTTTGCTATTTTTTGTTCTTTCATGATTTCTTGTATCTCTTCTGCAGTTGACGGTTCATTTTGTTTGCTTTCTGAGGCCATAGTTTTAACTTTTCTTCATCATTTTGCGAATATTCATTTACTACTTCGTTATTTAAAAGTTTTTCAAAGTATTCCTTCCACCTCTTTCAGTTATTTTTATTCTTCGTCCGTTATTAGTTGTCCTATTTCTCCTCTATAAAACATAGATTTTGATTTATGTCCCTCTCTCCTTTTGCCCATACAAAATGTTCCCCGCTCCCTATTTTCAAAATTTTCTTCTAATTCCGCTAAAAATTGTTCCTGGGGTGCTATTTTTCTGTTTGTTGGTATCTTTTTACATTCTTTCCTTTCCGCGTGATATTTTTGCCAAGTAACTATCGTCAATGAACTAATCTCCCTGTTAATCATTACCCTAGATTATATCACGATTGCTTAAAGCAAGATTTGAGACCATAACGCTCGATGACACTCAAGACCTTCGGCAAGATCTCAAGGAGCTCGGTTATCATAAGTTCAGTTAATTTGCAGTGTCTAGTGGTGACTAAACACCACGAAATCAATGGTGAACCCCGAAAGTCTTGGAGAAAAGCTACCGAAGCAGCTGTGAGAGTAAACTACTACTTGCTTTACTAAAATCATCTTTTTTAACTATTGTAAACAGAAAAGAAGAGGAACCAATTCTACAAAGATATAGGAAGGCCTATAGTGTAGTAATAAACACGCGAGATATCTGATTGCTTTGTGCCATAATAATGAATTAATTCAGACAATTGTTTCGGAAATTGTTTTGATTTAAACTGAAGTAAATCGATTTTCAACAGAAGAAGGAATGAATTAAGAAAAGATGTATGTACCTAATACCTAAACATGTATCGTCGTCCCAATACCTATTTACAACTGTTTCTTTTTTTTCTAACCCCCACTTTGGCATGCAAAAATACCAAAAATAGGGATGTTTTAAAGATTAACTCTATGCTAATTAATGTTGATTAGGAGGGAGATTTGGCTCTGAGGGGGCCTGATAAGCTAATCATATAGCTTAGGCATTACCACCCCTTAAAAAAAAAAAAAAAAAAAAAAAAAAAAAAAAAAAAAAAAAAAAAAAAAAAAAAAAAAAAAAAAAAAAAAAATCTAGTTCCGATTGCACGTTTCATGTATTTATTATAAACCTTTTCGCAATCCCTGTATCCGATGTTGTAAATGCCCAATATTTCGTTATAATTCGGTTTATCTTTTGAGTTACCTAAAAGGCTTCTTAATGCGTTCTATTTAGATGTAGTCTGAAATCTAAAGAAAGTTTGATACGGTTGTACAAGTATGTTAAGGTTGTCCTGTATTGATTGGAACAAAAGATACAGATGTTTGGTGTTTGTTAGGTACACTGCAGTTGCTCGTTGAGCATCGAACAAGACAAAGTAACTTGCCCTAAAAGCTTTTCTTGTTCTTAGTCGCTTTAATCCCGGGCTGTTCTGTGATCTCAAGCTTGCTCTGTTCAGAGTATATAGTAAAATACCTAACACACACACCTACTATGATGAAAAGCCCACAGACCAGGTGAGTATAAGTGGTTTTGCACTATTTCTTCTGAAATACTCTGAACAGAATCAGTTTATCGTCAGAGAACAGCGCGAGATTAAAACGAGCGCTTGTTCAGGACAGCCATCAACGAACACGTTTTTTGACAGAAATTTCCCCAATTATCGAGCATAATACCGGCTGATATCGTATTTTTGTTCCCTACTCCCAGTAGGAGCAAGAAAAGCAGTTAAGGGCAAGTTACTTTGTCCTGTTCGATGCTTAACAAACCTAACAAACATCGAATATGTGCACTTTCTGTTTCGATCAGCCTAAAACAATCTTAACATAAAAAAATATTAATTAATCTAATCCATTTCTGACTATGTGGGAGTAAATTCATAAGGAAATAAGATATTGAAATAAGGGCCCACTTTCTCTGCAATTCTTTTTAATTAAAGCGACCGGTTTGGTCCGGTCCGAATGAGGACATCCTAAAGCTACAAAAGCAATCGAATCATGAGAATTGCACATTAAAAGAAAGTGTTGGATGTTTTCTACTTGAATGGATAAATATTCAAATACAAATAAATGTTGTTCATTCCATTCTTAATTATTAAAATCTATAAAAGGTGGTGTTGTTGTTTCGGCCGAAACTGGTTATCCTCAGGCTCTGATAACATCACCAAAAAAATATTATTTTCTGGAACGTGGTTATTTTGTCTTTTGAATTCCAGAATCATTTTATTTGCTGCGTCTAAACTAATATATAATAAAGTTACATCGTTTATGTTAATAGATTTTAATGTGTAGTTTGTTGTGTTTCTATGTCTTACAAGTTCTATAAAAAAAATTTTATTGTACAATTCAATTTTATATTTTAAATTTACTCTTCTTAATCTGCTTTTAATTGTAACTATTGTTTTTAAGAAAATGTCCTTATCTTTAATCGTTGTATTTTGTTTTAAATTAAGAAATCCAAATATTTAAATAGTTAACTTATCTTCTAATTCATTTTAATAATTTAATTTGTTGATTTTAATTTTGAATTATATTTTTTTAATGTACACTTCTCATAATTGGATTGTTTCTGTAGGTTGCTTTAGTATGCCCTCGTCTGGACGCAATCGGTCACTTTAATTAGAAAGAAATTGTGAGAAAGTGGACCCTTATTTCAATCTTTTATTTCCTTAAAGAAATTAAATCAATTTTTGTCTCATTGTGTTGTCACGCGCTGCCCAATACTGGTTTCACTTTACCATACAGGGTGAATAGTAAAAGGTCTTTCTAGCCTCTCGTTTCAAAAACATTTCTAAAATTACTGCAATGGTTTCAAACATAGTCGAAAATTATTTGAAACCGAACACTAAGCCGACATAGTTAAAACGACATTAAGGAGATAGTGATAAAAAATTGGCCCATTAGCTTGAGCCTCCATTAAGATAACATTTCCTGATTATAAAATTCAATTCAAATTAAACTTTTCTTTAGAATTATTTTTTCGTTCACTAATTTTCTTTGAGAATGCGGTCTATTTTCATATATATAAAACGTTTTCATATAATAAAACGTTTCAGATTTCTTTTTTTTTGCTGCTTTTCTTATTTCACGTTTATAACAAAAGATGTTATTAGCCGTTGAATAATTCCTAATATTTGGAATATAACAAACAGATGTTTTTATTTTAATTATGGGAAATGGAAATAGGCTAGCATACCCAAAGAATTAATAAATTAAAGAGAAACAAAATAAAACCCGACAATAAATCTGCAAAACATAAACTTTGCAATTATAGTACAGTGCTACGGCTTTGCTGCCCTTTTATCATTTCTAAACGTTTTCCCAATACATTTTATGCTATTTGACATTTTGCAAAGATTGCCTAGAATACAGAGTATACATTTAACAATAAGAAAGTAATTGACACGTTTATATCTGAACGGAATGTAAATGTTAGGAAATCTCAGAAAAAAACTTTCTCTTACATCATATCAAAAACCATCACGTCTAAAAGGAACAAAATAGATACGTTTGCATTTTTTTCTACGAACGCTAGTTTACGCTTCGCTGTAAAGTGAAAGTGTATATTTTGTTATGTTTGTACTTACAGTTGGGTACCGTGGACATGGAGGATCTGAACAAGCAAGCTCTTCCAAATGGCATGCTAACGAGTCCGGACATCTAATATCCTCGCAAGGATCTCTACATTTACACAACGGGCAACCATCTTGCGTCAGAGCAAAGCCGTGCGGACAAAACATTCTGCAGGTGTAGGCAGCGCATGGTTTTGGTTCTAAATAATGAGATAATTTTACATTTTTTACAGGATCAGCGGTAACGTCGCACAGTGTCAACTATTCCAATTCTTAGCAAAATTGTGTTATAATATTCTTGCGCATTAAATCGAGTTTTAAGCTGGGATTGCAACTGTTACATCACGCAAATTAAAGATACACGCTTGCAAATGTCGTAAAGTTCGCATCTTTTAAACAATGCGATTTTAATATTATAACTTCTTTTATTCTCCTTCTAGGACATTATAATGAAAGGTCTATCATTGTAATATCATTTAGTGCGATTAAAAGTACTACAAATCTATCTTTTGTTTGCTCAGTACAATTATATGTATTTTTGTGTTGGTTTCTTCTTATGAATGAACAACTAGGACGGAATGTGATCAAAATATAATTGTTTCTTAAGGAGTTTTCAATATAACAAAAGTTTATTTACCTAGCTCTGAAGATGCTAGAGCTTATAAAAGATTGCGATTCATGGGTAAATAAAATCATTTCACATAACTTTGTCTTATGAAGTGTTAGTTAATTAGTTTGTGAGACTTTATATTGGTATTTTCCGATTGTAAACTTTGTTAGTTTCTTGTGTTTTTGAGTTTTTCTTTTTGAATTGCCTTATTATGGCCTTGGCGAATCGGCCAATCACACGTATGATCCTGTATGAAAAGATTATGGAATTTCATGAAGAATCTAAGGAATTGCAAAAAAAAAATCCAGTTTTAATTTCCTTCTCGAACTATTGCTTCTTGGCAAAATTTGGCGCCTGGTTGCAAGAAGAAATAAAGTTTCTTGAAGTAGTTCTCCGTTGAATTCCGCGTATTCTGCTAGCGGAGCCGGTCATAGAAAGAAGATGCTTCAGTGGTAGTTAAACGTAGAAAAACCCAATAGTTAACAAAAGATACACCAACTCCGAATTAGCTTTTGCCAGAGGAATAAAGCTAAGAAAAGGTGATGATCTAGCGGAGCACGGCTTCTCGACGAAATGACCACCGCAACTCCTTCACAATCGAAACCAATTTTAAGCCATTGGAGATCTCCAAAAGAACAATAGTCAAGTTATTCATGAGAAGAAGGCGCGCACTTCACTACAACGCATTAAGAAGTAGAGCTAACCAGCAATAATAATATCCGCCATATTATAAAGTTCTAGAAAGGAAAAAAAACTTTTTTATCCACCGCAAATTTCAATCTCCAAAAAATGTGAAGTACCACTGTAAAATTTATTGAATAACACGTGTGAAAGCATTTAAAAGTGTATTTTGCTTAAAACACGAGATAGTTCATTACTTTTATTGTGTAGTCAAGGTCCGCCTCGTGCAGATGAAAGTATCAGTACATCCTTGGTTCCGCTTCAATTGAACAATAAAAAAAGCAGAGATCATATAAAAAAGAAAACACACGACCTACCTCCAAGAGATACTGTCGCCCAATAAGACTTCAATGACGACATTAAAGTTTGGATATTTTAGCACAGAAGGAAACGGCTGTGAAAAGCTAAATTGAACATTTGACTTCATATGACTCTCCAGTAAGGCAAATGAATATTAAATTGTGTTTAACAATGGTGGACGGGAAAGTGTGGAGTGGGCTGACACTTCAAGCATGCCTTGCTATGTTTATGCTGCAAAAAGTTCACAAAATAAACAATATAGTGTCTCTACGACAACTACCAGTTGATTCGAACGCTTTACAATTTAGATTCTCTATTTTGCATTCGTATTTTCATTATTTTGAATATTTACTGCATATTTCGTATCTACTTGGCCTTCTTAAATGTGACAAGGGAGCATAGCTCACAAGGAGATTTTCGAGACAGGGAAGAGCATGATTCAAACAAAATTTAGATGAGAAATAGACGTTCCGAACACTGGATCCGGAAGTACAAATGATGAAAATACTGAAAGACGTTTTCTTTCAAATTCATCTCTATCAGCAGAAATTACTGGGCTTGACGAAGAATTGTTTATACGTTTTGGTGTAATTTTACGTACAACCAACAGTAATAATTATTAAATCTATAATTTCGACTTGTATTGTTTAAAAATTGTCTAGAAATACGTTTCATTATATAATTGGTACTACACGCCACCGTTCAACAAACTATTTACCCATGGTCCAATTATTGTCAAAGAAGCAATTCTTCCTATTGACTGCATAGAAAAAAGATGCTCTAATTAACTGGTTTGTTTCAAACGGAATTGTATGTAATAAGTGATAACACACAGTTAAAAGTTGAATTAGAATTTGGTAAAAACTATCTGAATACTAATTTAATACCCTAGGTAATCGAAATGATAGCACAAACTGGCCATACAAGTTTAAGGTTCCCATCATATCATTGCAATTGCAAAGTCCAATGGAACTAGTATAGGTTCGAATGAAGGAATATGTAACTTCGAATGGCAAAACTTTTAAATTGTCAGAGGTAAAAGAATTATTAATTGAAGGTTCCCAACTCGTAACTGTTGAAGAAAGGATAAATAGCAACAAACACCATTGCCAAAGAAAATAAGATGTATGAGCTGGATAACATCGTAGAAGGGATTATGGAAGAACTTATTTTTGTTTTTTGCAGAATAGGTAATAGGTAAGTCCTATCATTATTATATTTGACAATATTTGACAACAATTGTTAAGAAAATGTAATTCTGAAAAACCTTTGTTCCCCAAATGTTACAAACAATTTCTAAAACCAAAATTATTTAAAATGACTTTCCCTAGAATAATTCTAGAATATCTGTATTATTATATAATTAATATTAGTTTTAAATTATTCTTTGCAATTATTCTAGAACTAATTATAAGTGTATATAAATATTTGTAGAAAATTTCTGATAGTAATTGGGCTATATAAATACCTAAAAACATGTTTAAGGAATATTTTAGAAATATCCTGTGTTATCTAGGCCTACACTGCATTTGCGAAAAAAAAATTAAATGTCTCTTAAAAGTGTGAAAATCAGGCATAGAAAACCAATAACTGATCTAGTGTTCAGTATACAGTCAATTCAGTAATTCAAGAAAGCGATAAAATACTAGAGTGTTCTATTAGGAAAAAACAACTTTGATACGCTATCAAATTTTGTAACATTATATCTGTTGTATATTATATTTAAATTGTAGATACTACCACTGTTACACCCTATATCGAAGGTAAAAATGAATAGGTAAATGAAATATATAGTAAGTAAAAATTTCAAATATTATTAGAAAATCATATAAACGAATCTACGTGATACTTTTTTTTTTGTTTCATGAAAGTGGCACGTTTCCTTCTTTTTGTCTCAGTGTGTTATGCATCGCATCTAACAATATTAGAAGCTTTTATAATGCTAGACTGAAACAATCTCTAAATAGTTTTTTTACCATTAAATAGTAATGTAAACAAGGTCAAGGTTTCAATTACGAGAACGTTCTCATTAAAATTTCAATAGCATTGTTTATACTATTTTGCGAGAGAAATTTCTTTGTTAAATACCCTACCTGTACAATTAACTAAAGCCGCCGCAGGTGCTCTGGTTCCCGGCAATTCAAATCCTGTCTCGTCGACGCACCAGCACGAGCTAACGATTTCGTTACTGCATTGAATCGGTTCAAAACCACCCGCTTTCGAGCAACGCGGCATTCGGATGGTCTTCTTGTCCACGCCTAGAGCTTTAGCCCTCCTAGAAGCTGCTTGCCTTAGTGTTTCACAACCTATGATCAAAAGAGAACTTAACGATGTAGTTAAATATTTTTTACCAATTTTACGCCTTCGTTTTGCAAGCATAACAGCTAAATTTGTAGCTGTTATTATTTGTAGGTATTTCTATTTACTTCTTACTTTCTTACATCTATTATTTGTATTATAATAGTGCACGCTTAAATGCAAGTAGTATTTGATATTATTTTATTTTTAGAGCAGTTTGATAACCAACGGGGTTAATTTATTTGAAGAAAATATTTCTAGCCATTCGCTTTGAGCAAAATGCCTTGTTAAAAAAAATAAAGTTAAAAATAAAGATTATAGTTCGTTCAATTAGATATTTATTTAAGTGGAATATTCGAAATTTACTAACATGAACTGATGGGATTTAGTTATTTGTAGGTAATAATTTGGGTTATCATAATTAAATTATTTCAAAAAAATGTATTTATATTCTGAAATAAAAATTTGTTTGCCACCATATAAACGAGTAATTTTGTTGAATAAAGTGTACAGTGAGAAATTGTGTTAACAAAAAAAATGTATTTTATGTAATACGTTCCAACAGGTTTGATTCACTCTTACTAATAAAAATATCTCACGGATCTTTTTCGTTCCTGCATTAGAAAATTTTGGTTCGCCATATACTACCAAACAAATTCAGTTTTTGATTACCTCAATGGAGGTAATTTTGTAAGTGCAGCACAACAGCTAAAGTAAAATAATAAAAGCTGAAAAAATAAGTAAATACCACCAATATTTTGTGCATTTTCTAATATCATATTCAGGCGAGTTCCCCTATCCAATTTGTTTTTAAAACAAATCTAGTTTCAGAACAAAATTTTCAAACTGAGGAAACGATAGACGTTAAATTAACAAAATATTGTTGAGTTAACCAAAATTGTAGTTAATCTAACAAGAAAAACATAGTGAAAGGCATTCATATTATTTTGATATTCCTACTTTATTAATGTATTATTTCAGCGATAAATGTTTTCTTTCATTTAACAAGGCCAGCATTATTAAACAAATAAGAATTATATTCTAAGTATCCAATGAACGATTTAAATTGAAAGGTTAGATAAGAGTAAATAAACTCGTTCTTTCGTTCATACAGCAATTTAATATATCATGACTAGTTTCGGCTTTTAACAGCCATCTTCGAATTAACGTTAATAGGTAAAATTGTCAATCATTAAGTTAAAAAAAAACACCAAGCATGACAATAAATTACGTAGACACAAACATTTATTAATATATATAATAATTGATATAGTTATTCTTATATTCTAATGTGTATTCAATAACATGCAACATAATCCAAAGTAATTTCATTAACAATAAATCCATCTTGCACCCACAAACAACTTTGACCTGGCGTTTCTTTTAACCCCAAAAAATACGAATAAGAATGGTTAAAGTGACGAAGGATAATTGCGTCAAATAGTTTTCAACATTATTTTAAAATCAACGGAAACAAGTAAAGAAATTTCCAGGAAAATATATAAGAAAAGATGCAATTTTGAAGAGATTTTGAACTGTACATTTCCGTTATTTACACCGAAAATAAACAACTTCTACAATAAAATATATATAAACTTCTGTAAAAAACATACATATTTTTAAATATAAACACAACAAAATCTATGCAATGGCTATAGAGAGTAGTATGAGTGTTGTACCAGAAAAGATAAAATGGAAGATAAAGGCATCAGTGGAAATACGATAGGATTATGAATAAAGTGAGGATATATGAATTAAGAATACCACTGGATTTCATTCATGAGCCCATTCTCTTTATTTTATTTTTCATTGATATTGTGAAGTCTGTAAACAAACAAAAACATTACGTGAACTTTTAAGGAATTAAGTAACTGATTCGACAAAGACATCTTATGTTGGACAAAACCAAAAACAAGAACACCAACAGTCGAAGTTCTTGTAACTCACCATTCACACAAATATACATTGGGTATGTCACTGCAATTCTTTAACAAAAAAAAAAGTTTGTCTGGTACATATTACCCGATTAATGATAAAGAAGATATCAAATATAGAGCATTAGAGTCTAGAGAAATAGGTAATAGTTATATAATTATAACACAATGTAAAATGTCTTGTAACTGTACACGGTTTCTTACGGTAGCCATTCGTTAGAAGTTTCCGTAGTTAGAAAAAAACTTAGAAATCTGAATTTTTGGACTACATAGTTAGTCAAGATTTTCCCTCATTTTAAAATATTTTCAAAATCGTCCGGTTATACTGGAAGTCGACATGAACTCTTATTTTGAATGGAACATCCGGTATACTATCTCATTTTCGGATTCCTGAGAAAATTTGATTGTGTGTTCCATCTTGTTTCCCTATACCTGTTTTCATTTGTTTCTGAGATATCTTGATGATTTGAAAATTTTGAAATATGTTGCCTTATTTTCAATACTGCGCCTTTTATCCATTTCCGACTGGTGGTAAGCGCTTCTAGGGTGGATGAAAGCACAAGGATGATACTTTGGAAATACACATTGACAATTTATACATCGCATACAGGGTGTCAAAAATTTAATGACCAATTATATCATTTTCAAAGTCGATACAAAGTTATAAAAGTTGGTTTTTTCAAATGTGGCACCCTGTATATTATTACATGATCGGATGCAGAATTTAATTCTGCATCGCCTAGATATCAGAAGATACCGAGAGGGTTTGTTAGTGATTTTCTAAATGCCCTACCTCCACGTGACAGAGCAAACAGTTGGTATTAACTGGATAGTGCTCCAGCATATTCTACTATAGCTGTACATCAGCAGTTGGCTTTGATGGTCGAGGATCTATGGATTGGCCTACAGGCACTCCAGAACTGGCCACCCAGATCACCCGATATGACGCTCTTGTGCCTAGCTGTGTCTAGGCCTGTAGGCCTAGAGGAATTATTGAACCGTCTTCACAATGCCTTTACAAGTCTAGACGAACTTTGCAGGTCTGTTGCTCAAGGAGTATGTGATAGAGTTGTTCTGTGTTTGAAGCAAAATGGCGGTCATATAGAACAGTTATTGTTTACGCTTTCAATTTAATTTAATTTCAAGTGATTATGATTTCGTTAACATTAATTTATTATTTCTTGTGTTTATATTCCAAGTGTTTTATGTTTTTCATTTGCTATTACGCCATAAATTTCGTTAAGTTTCTCTTTTGTTTTAACGTTCTAATTAAGGTAAATTTCCGCCGTTTAACCATATTGTTTTTGTGTCGAAAAATAAACGATGTTCCGGTTTCTGCAAAAAACCACATGAAAATAGAAAATATGGAATAACAAAATCCGATCATGTAATAATATACAGGGAGTCACATTTGAAAAAACCAACTTTTTCAACTTTGAAAATGAATGAAATGTAATTGGGCATCAAATTTTTGATACCCTGTATGCGATAAATAAATTGTCAATGTGGATTTCAAAAGGGGCAGTATTGAAAATAAGGCTACATATTTCAAAATTTTCAAAAACATCAAGATATCTCAGAAACAAATGAAAATAGGTATAGCGAATGTAATGGAATGTATGTAAATAGAAGGGTGATGTTACACTGCGACCTGAAAGATCTGTTGTGTCGCTAGGTATAGGGAAACCAGGTGGAACATATCATGAAATTTTTTCAGGAATCCAAAAATGACATAATATACTGGGTGTTTCATTTAAAATAAGGGAGTTAATGCCGACTTCCGGTATAACCGGACTTTGAAAATATCTTAAAATGAAAGAGCATTTTGACTAGCCCTGAAGTCTTTTTCTAACCACGGAAACTTCTAACGAACGACTACCGTGAGAAACCCTGTATATATTATGCATAGGTGCATTAAATTATTTGGTAATAAAAAATTATTATAAAATAAAGTCGCATTCTAAAATAAGTTGCTTCACTAATCAATCTTTCTAAAATATATATATCTTGCTTTATTGTGTTTCTTAAAATAACTAACCAGAAACTAGTAAAAAAGCAATGTCTCTAGTTTACCGTGTGTGATTTAAATATAGTGGAAAACAGTATTTAAACTAGGAATGTAGAATTTATGCAAGAATGAAATATTGTAATCTGAAATGCGCAGTATTTTTTATAACATATAATTAATTCTATGCCAATACCACGATGACACCAAATGAGTCACATTTTGACGGCAACTACGTGTTACAATATTAGAAGTATCTATTATTCGTACAATTGGTGTTGCAAAACTTATTTATTTGCCACTGAGTTATGTCAAGGTTTTCGGTACATATTCGTCATGTATTCGTAATATGCGGGTGTATTAGTCATTAAAGTTACCTGATTCTTTTATTGCTATTGTTTAATCAAAACAACAAACCAATTAAAAGCAAACTATTTTTAACTGCACCTTAATAAAATCATATATTATTATATATTATAGGAATATCTATTAATATGAACTTACTTAATTTAATACGGAAATATAGGAAGTGATGCAACGGAAGAAATAGCCTGCGAGTAGAACCCACGAAGCGAAAATTCCTAATACGATTTCAATTTGCTTACCGGTGTATAGCTGCTTTGTGCAAACTTTGCCGCATGGACTGTTACAACACGTGCTACCGGGATTACAATCATCCTCATCAAAACATGGCTCGGCGTTGAACGGGCATTCGGTGATTTCTGGGCATTTATTATCTTCACTGACTTTGGTATCTGAAAGGAAGCAATCGCGATCGAATTAATTTAGAATTGTGAAAATTCTACATCAAATTTTTACGTAATTATACTTCAGTTTTGGTTGATGTATCCCAGTAATGGATGTTACTTTTGAAATGCGCATTTATTAAATCGTTACACTTTCTAATATTTCATAAGTGGCGTATATTACTATTCCAATTACTTAAATCCAACAAATCTTCCGCTAAATATGCGTAACTTAATGTGCATATACAAACTCTGTTGAATAATAATAAGGAAAGAAAAAAACGCGATAGACATAATAAAAAATAAAACTATACATACCCTGATTTCTCTTTGCGGTAACTCCACCAGCAAAAGCGAGGAAGAAAAATAACTTCCATTTTAGTCGCATTATTGGAATCTGCAATGCAAAAGAAGAGAAAGAATAAGGTTTGATAGTTTGTATACTGTTATTAAATTTCTGCAACTATTACTTTCCAATTTTTTTTTTTTTTTTTAAAGAAGATTAGATAGTTTTCATTTTTTAGTGGCATTCTAATTTTTCTATTACAAGAGATGTTAGAGTTTGCTACTATGTTCTTTCATGCTAAATTGTGGCTAATTGGGAGGCGACCAAAAATATTTTGTTTATTTTTTTTTAAAAACAGCCATTGTTAATTTTTACTTCGGATAAAAAAATAAGTATGGAGAAAAGCTAAATCACCGAAAAATAACTTCAAAATTACGATACTGCAAAAGTAATTAAAATCATTATTAGAGGAAAAAATGTTTTATTCGTTAACTGTATAGTAAAATCTAATTTATCAATGCTGTATGACAGAATAGCAGCTTCTGAATACACTCTTGTGTCATACACAACATTGAATAATCAGATTATTATTATATTTATTTATGTATTATACATGTTTATGAACAAATAAAGAAAAAACATTTTAATAAAAATGGTGAATCGCTATTTTCTCTTATTTCTTGAAATAAAAATTTTTCAAAAATCTTTACAGTATTAAACGAAGTAAATGTTAAATTATACTAATGCAACATTTCCAGCGAATTAGTTCCTGTGTTTTTAAAGCTAAAACAATATAAAATAAATATTATATACCTAATACAATATCATACCCTATTTCTCCAAAGAGGCGTAAATTATTTATTTATTTATTTAATTTATTTAGATGATGATGATGATTATTTAGATGATGTGTGTCAAGTTCGAATACGTATTTATTGTGTATGAACAATATCTATAATATGTACATACCTACTTCAAAAATACAGACATTATTCGCGATTATCTCGGAAAACAGCATAATCTGCATTAAATAATTTACGACTTTACAGTTACACCTCTTAAAATTGCATAACATAAAAAATGAAAAAAAAAGCATTGTGTGTAGAGTCATGTAAAAACACATACCAGGTGGGCAAAAACTAACGGATCATCTTAATAACTTAGTACCTACAGAAGTGTCAATGCAAATGATATTGCTGGCAATCTTGACCTCTACTTTCAAGGTTATTAGGTAATTGTTAAGTACCTCGAATTCGGAAAGAGCGCAAAATTTTACGATGTTACGATCCAATCACAGAAGCACCTTCCAATTTGCCCTTATTGGCTGAACGATTCAGATTTTGCCTTTTTTATCATTACAATGAAACAGATAAAAAACAAGGTAAAGTAACTCACTTAAATCCATACAACTATTACCCATAGCCTTTTGTATTACTAACTGTCAGTACTGGAAGGTTGTTAGGCTGGTCCGTTACCTTTGGGATATCCCTATATGTACAAAAATACTGTTAAGCCATACTTTCACTTTCGTTCACTTCTGTTACACAAAAAAGTCGCCATTCTCGCTATATCGGTCACGACAGAACAGTTATGTAGATTCATTCAGAGTAGTTTTCAGTAAAGTGCAATATTTTCTTTTGACAAAGAAATGTTTGAAAAAAATGCCGATGAAAATGTATTTCGGAGATTTTTAGGATCACCTAACCCATTTATTTCGAGTCCACAATGGAATCTAAAAAGGAAATATTTTTCAATATGTGATGAAATCTTAAATTTCCAAAAAATTATTCTTCTAACTTTATTCTCCTAGCGATTCTCCCCCAAAGGATCCCCCAAATAGTAAATATAAACAAAATTTATATTTCGCCAACTTTAAAAAAGCCGACGAGTGCACCAAAAAGAAATATAAGACATTAAAAGAACTATTTAGGGTTTATTACTTAGGATCCAGAATTACTTATTCAGCACCGCAAGATACCCAGCAATAAGCCCAGCGAGCACTGGTAGTTTGAGAAGATTTTGGTGTATGTCGAAAATGGGCAATTAATTCATTTAAACCATATAAATTTCCAGGATCGGATAACATTTATCCAACTATGCTAGAGAAGTGCCCAGCGCTTTTGTTACAAAAGCATGGCCTAGACTCTGATCAGAGTCACTTTCATTCCAAAATCTGGTAAAGGGGACAAGCTGGAGCAAAGTCTCTGACAGCAAAGAACGATATCATCTATGCTGAAAATGTATTACCATATCTACCACTACATAAAGACCAGTACACGTATCTAGCAGCAAAATCCACAGAAACGGCCTTGCGTCACTTCGTACAGAAGGCTGAGCATGCTCTGCAAACGACAAAAGTGCTTGTGTACACATTCCTGGATATAGAGGAAGCAATTAGTAATACTTCCGCAGCCTCAAAAGCATCGATCAATAAAGGCATTGATGAAACAAACTGCAAATGGACAGACTGCATGCTTGAAAAAAGATCGATTTTATCAACCGATCAAAAACCGAAAACGGGAGTGGAGCTCGAATCTCCAGTGAGATGCGAATTACAATCCTCACTCTTTCACCAGAAAAATAGGCCACGGTCTCTCAAACAAAGACATGCATGCAACAGAAATCAATGACAAGGCTTATAAAAATAAGCAGATCTATTTCAACAGACAGCGAGGGAATTCTAAAAGCACTAGAAACCCTAAGATAGAGTCAAACAAGCTTGGAGATATATTCTAGCCCGACAGACCCGAATAAGTTTACTTCACTGTGGGTATCCGGATATTCAGCAATCGAAAGAAATTAAAAAGCCGATTAGTTAAAGGTAGAAATCATCGACTTCAGATATAAGCCCAGAACTCGTTATACGCATGTTTAAAAGCACGAGAGCAGGCAAGAAGTTGGGTCAAAAAAAACCACAAAGAACACTATCAGAGAAGAACAGTGAAGAACAATTGCAGCTCAGTACGAATCTTCTTCGCATCGTAACAGGTCTCCTTACTGTGTACTAAGGAGACTTTCACAGAAAATTAGAATCAACACTGAAAGAACCAACTACAGACTGTAGTAGGATAGCAGAGACCCCTTACCGCATTAAGTCGAGAATTTAAATGCAAAAAGATGGGCATTTTTTGGCGAACCAAAAATGACCCCAGAGGATTACTTCGATCATGCAGTCAGAGGGTACCAGTATACTGGATTGGCTGGTATAATGCGAGTTAATGGGTAAATTAATGGGAGATTAAATACAAAAAGTCAAGAGACTGCGGTATATTACACTGAGAAAAATCATACAAATAACTTGTATATGTGGCATTTATATATTTAGAACAAGTATATTTAATAAGTGAAAGAATAATTGAATGAGAATTTAAGATGAAAATCTCATTATTAACGTAAAGATGTTTGCTAAATTGTCGATCGATGTGACCTAAGTATATTTAAGTTGCCAGAAACAAACAAAAAATCTGTTACAAATACCATATAATTTGCAATAACCAAAAACTCGTGTTTTAAAGAGAAGTATAGTGTTCACTTATCCTAAACATACTTGCATTCAGTGCTATGCTGCAATTCTCTTGATGCAAGTGAATTTTACTATCTGTGTGTTTCTACTGGCAATAAGTAAATTTTAATTATATCAAGTTAGTTCTAGTGCTTCTGACAATTAATTTTGTTATTGGGATCAAAAATATTGTTATTTGAATAACTTGGGGGGTTTAATGCATTTGCTCGGTTAAAGCCGTTAGATTCTGCCTGGTGCACGCCTTTACCTTGCACGCATTTGTGTACATTTAGTACGTTATCCACTTCGCAACTTCGGAGGTATTGGCAGTTTTGTCTTTTATTGTTTAACCCTTGAACTGTGTTAATGTTTGCTGTAAACCTACAATGGAATTTATAGACAATTTAAAGAATTGGAGACTTGTAGAATACGTTGAAGAATTATAACACAATCAGTAAGGATTACTTATGACTACTCATTATATATCTTAGGTAGTAAAAGTATTGTTCGCCATAAGTATTCGACTTTATTGGTACTACTACAAGTATATTAAAGGCAAATAATAACTTGGCTAATACAAACTGATTGCATATGTGTCATAGCAAAACTGTATATTAAAACCAAATATTTTATTATGACAAGTAAAGTGTTAATTTACAATAACTAGTTCATTTAAAATAAATAGTTTACCAATTTCGTTGTATATATTAATATTTTAACTCAGATATCTTCTGTTATTTACCCTAAATACTTAGAATACCTGTGCCGTATTTAAGTATAATTTTTATCTGGGGAACTGAATATTAACTTGTCAGCATTATTCTTTTTTCTCAGTGTATAATAAAATATAACCTATACTGTTAACTCTCTGGCGATGGTATCCAGCTTCGTTATTTTCATTTATATTCAATAAAATTAAGATTTTTCGGCCCAAAAAATAATGTATAACACATGGTTTGAAATTCTTTCGCGAATATTTGCACAAACCGGACTCATACCCCAAAACCATAATTCATGGCGTAATGATACAAATAGCCATTTATTTTATTGAGGAAATATTCAGTAGATACGTACATATTTGTACCCACATAACACGTCTACAATGCATTTATATTTGCAACTCTGTCAATCAGCTTTCGTTCTGCGTTATTGCAATGAAAGTGGTTTTATTATCTCAATTGCGGGCGTTGCATATATCAAATAGGAAGGCAGTACCGGCAGTCACTCATTCTATTGCAAAGAACGGTGAAAGGACGTTGAATATCTTACAACAAGAATACGCCGATTGGGTGGCAATAAAGAAATTCCTGCTATATAAAATGGAAGGAAGTCTCGTCAACAGGCAATCCTTGAAAAAATCGATGAACACGGGTAGCTCCAGGTATTTTAATGGGAAATTCTTTCCACCGTTAATACATCCTGACCTAAATGGGATATAAGTAGATAACTTATTTCGTTTTCGCATAAAGTGGAACTATGGAAGACCGTTACGTTGCGGATGCGTGAACTTAGGAGATATTTCTTATTAGAATGACTGCCGTTCTGTTATGTTCCATTTAAACAGTAGTTAAGATCATTTTGTTAATGATAAGTGGTTGATGATATCGTATAAATTTGAAAGATGAATGCTATTTGATAATCGTAATTAGATATATGGTAATAAAAAATAGTCCTTACATAATTAAAGAAATAAAATATGCATGATAACTAAAACGAATTTATATGTAAAAATGTAATTAAATTCCAATTTGTCATTATTCTGATCAATAGTCCAATAATAAAGGTTAGCAATATTTTTTTTCGGGGTAGATACTGCCTAAGCACTTTTTTTTCTTCTCGGGTACCCTCGCAGAGCCAATTGTTACAGCAATTATCCGGAACGAGATTCGAACTCGCAACCACTCGCACTGATCGTAACCTTTAAGGCATTCCACTACTACAGGAGCAATTTTTATAATCTGCTTCGAATGATCCTTTGTATGTGGATTAACATGCTGCCAGCTTTCTTCTGTGTAAGTAGGTACCGATCTATCACCTTTTCTGTTTCCATATTCCTTCACCGTGTTAGTTTCTCTGCATGAATCCTCCGTGTTTTATATATGGTTCTATGGTTATTTCGTTTTGTCCTGCAGTCTTTGTATTTTTTTAGTGCGTTTATATTTTTTTAGGTTTATAAAGTACTGGAACATCTTAATTTAAATAAAGCCATTAATATGCAAATTAGAAAAGAGAAAAACCATAAAGAATTCGTTTCATGAGGCCTCTCTAGACTTGCCCTTTGAAGAACTGGTCTCATAAAACTGCCCTTATAAAACTAGTTCTTTAATATACCATTTCTGGTTCTTCATCTAACTTTGAAGTGTTTTCTTCTGTTGTGTTTTGGTTCAGAATTTCGTCGAAATATTCCTTCGTTTCCTATTTGTATTTATTCAATTTCATATCCTAACAACTTCTATTTTTAACTTCGTAAAGTAGTAACATTTCCTCGTGGGTGATTTCTTCTAGTTGGCGCCTTTGTGGAATTTTCTTATCCCTTTGCATGCAAAAATAAAGTATTTTACAGAAAACCAATTCTGGATATTTGGCTAACGCCACTAATCCATTATAATACTGGATATTGCCAACATAAAGCGACACATTCTAAAGCTCTAATGAATTGTTAAAGATATTTACTTCAAATAAGAACTAATTTGAAAATGCCCAAGTAACAGTATTCTGTCCACACACACAATAATGCCGCAAAACAATGCAGTGTGAATTTACAAGCTTTTTATCCGCTTACAGAGAAGTTTTTTTGTTAGTCAGAAATCAAAATCAAACCACGAAAGAAGAACATTTTGTCAATAATAGTCTCTATATCGGTAACTATTGAACAATAAGATCGAGAATAGGACTGGCAAAAATATATCGATATATCGAAAATGTCAATATTTTGTTTCCGATTTATGGATATTTTGGTTCCGATTTATGGATATTTTGGTTCCGATAATTTCCATATTTTATTTTGCGTACAGACTGTAATTCATTGATTTATCCTTGTTCGGAAGTTCTGAAGTATGTAAAAATATCCGTTAAATAGCTACCTCCGTTTTTATTTTCTATTTAAAATTTATTTACCTACCGATGTCAACCTATGCAGCTATTACAGGGCTTTCGTCCTTTGACTATTAGGTGTGTGAATAATTTTGCGTTTAGTAGAACGAAAATAAATGAACTCAAGTTACGACGCGTCCTATGGATTTCAGGAAATGAATAGTTGATTATATGGGATACACTTCTATGCAGTAGGTGAGATGAGAAAATACTCAAGAACCACTTAAAGGCGCGTAGGGTAAGTATATCATTTAGAAATGTAATCCCGATAAGGAAACGTATTGTCCATTACCAAGTCAAGGTTTCTAGCGCTGTCAATAGTAGGTAAGATAACATCATTCATTGTAATTTTAATTAATCTTTTAGCATGCATGTGTATTGGAGATTTGTTGAAAGTTATTTAAATGAGCATTAATTTTATCGACCGCTGCGACTCATTCTGATGCTTTAAAAGAGTAATATATTTGACAATTGCCAAATAACCAAGTAACAGAATCGGACTCAAAATGCTGCCCTGTGGAACGCCCTGTTCAATACGTCTACTAAACCCTCGCATCTTCGAAACACTATTGAATGTTTTTGGGATAATCTAGCAAAACAAGAATTGTCGTTATACTTTAATCAGAAGCCAGTATATCATCCATTACGTATAATAACTCAGTGTGACTGTACATCTGGAAGCAATCTTCTCTCGGCAACAAATTCTCGAATTTGATATTCCAAAATACGTTCTAATACCTTAGAAATAATTAATAGTACGCTGATGAGTCGTAAATGTGGTCGAGACATAGAAAGATTAGCGTTGCTGTGTACTCTGACAGTCAGTCCATACACAAAAACGATTAGTTCCGTAAGTGTGGACTCTAAGCTGATTTTAGACTGCGTAAGCGTCCTAAATGAGGTGGGTATCCAAAAGCAATTAACATTTGCTTCGATTCTAGCCATCGGGCATGAAAGGAAATGAGGCGGCGGACGAACTGACCAGGCGAAGTACGAACCTCTCCTGGCGCTTCTTTCGGTACTACCAATTCGCAAATTTAAAAAAAAATCATCAATGCATGGATACATAATCAGTCCAGAAACTGGTGGGAAAAATCACCGGGATAAGAGTTTTAAAAAAAATAGACGCCTGAATTCACTATGGATCTACTGAATAAAGATAAAAAACTGTCAAAATGATAGTAGAGATGCTGACTGGTCGCTGTAGATTAAATAGGAATATGTACAACATAGGCCTGCTAGATGACGCTACTTGCAGATTCTGCCAAGAGGAGGAAGAAGGTGGGTGAGGGCCTGGTAAGGACAAGGTTTCTAATATTGGGTGTGGAGAACCCCACAGCTAGTAGCTACACAAAAAAGCCTCCTCTAGGAAAAAGGGGATCACAATAGATCTGAAAAGGTCACGGTGAAACAGGTCCATAGACCACACCGATCTTAATCTAATCTAATGGGTCGCAACTCTATATAATTTTTGTACATCAACTTTTTTTGGAAGTGAAATTACTATAGCTTGCTTCCAGGTGATAGGAAATTGATAGGAAATTGACAGCACAATCGGATCATGGGAATCGCCATCTCATCACAACATACAACCATTGATTCAAGGGAATTTATAATATCCTAGATTTCACTATAGCGAGCCAAACGGAAAGTAAAGGTATGTTAATTGTCGTAAAATACGTAAAATAATATTGGAGATAATCCAAAGATATTACGTATGTGGGTATATTATTATATATAATATGTAAAAAAAAAATTTGACATCCCATAAATCCCCCTAATTTTTGAAAATGTTGATCCAACGTTGTGCTGTCCATATGGGTCAAGTTTTTTGTGATGCTAAATACATTAGAATTCATCACCTGTAGAATTCGATTGCAAGCAGTTGTAGACTGCTTTAAATTTGAAATGGACGTTTTTTCAAATTGTTCAAAAATTTATATCCTGCACTTATACCGTGTTTCTTCTTCGTTTTTTTTTTTGTTTTTACATGACAATGTCGATATTCTTTTTAGTCTAAGATAATAAATGATATTATTATTATTACTATTATTTACTTATTCGTTAATATAATATTATTAATTAATATAAAGTAGTGCTATTTAGTTTTTAGATGCATCTAAACATTACAATGAAGTAACTTCTCCTTACACGGAAATGAATATAAATATTCATTCTTTTATGAGAAAAAAATAATCACTAGAACTAAGAATACAAAGTCACGCATGTTTGTGTTTTACATAACATAAATACATAATTAACTATAAGAATCTACAAGTATACATTTGCTTGTCGGAGCCGCTTTTTAAAATTAAATTAAAACTGTTAAATTACAAACGTTCTCTAATATAAAATATTGTTATATACCGCAAAAAATAACGGCACCTAGAATGTTCGTTCCAGTGTAGCAGAAAACACAGCATGAAAGGCAAAATTTGCATAAGTTTCGTCTAGAACAAAGCAAAACATGTTAACTGAATGCCGATGGTAAATGGAATCTATGTAATCTGTACATCATAAATATTACCTGTCAACTGACTAACTACTGGCAAATTAAAACCATTTAATTGGGAATGTTTTCGACTTTAATTGCTGTAACGGTACTACATTCATTTTACTAAGAAATAAAATTTATGTTTATTTAGACGAAAATGTGGATGACAAGAATAATATATACGTCTTTCTACAACAATACTGTCAGACAATTAGGATAAAAAAATTTTGAAATATAAAATTTAGTAACTAGTATAAACTCTATAAAAGTTATAACTATATTGAATTAAATTTCTTACGAAGCTATTTGCAGGCATTTCCAACGAAGTTACACTTTATGTTAGTATGTTTATATGTCAAAAAAGTACAATAATTCAACCAGCTATACGTCATTTCTATTATGCTTACAAACTGCATTTCCGCTAAATCCGTCGTATACTACCATAATTCTTTTATAGAAAGAGAAAGAATGGCACTATCAATACTTTGCTATTTGTAGTTTTCCATGCAGGAGACTGCATAGAAGTTTATCAGTGCATGCACATATTAACGTTCAATGTTGTATTATAATACACATATGTATAGAATGAGTTTCTATAAAACCTTTGTATTTGTATGAATTGTCATTACTGATGTTATTGTAACATGTAATGTTCTATATAAAACATATATATAAAACAATAAACCAGCTCTTTTATTACTGAAATTGTTATTAAACTTTAAACACATAATTTGATTTAATTTTCGAAGTAAAAACAGTAAAAAGCCTTAAAAAACAATTCCATGCCTTTAATAAGAAATTGTAAAGTAATTAACAATGTCATATTTCAGTATTACCTAAAAATATAACAAACACTCTTTGTGATCTACAATATTTTACATAAATGACTCTCTTGGAATACTTTTTTTAGTGCAAAAGATAATATAAATTTTCGTGGAATGAATGACGTTGGTAAAATTATTTGCAGCTGATAAAAAAATATATGCAGAATGAGGATTTCTTTTATTATATAACTTGTTTACACACATTGCCAATATAAAACAACGCTACTTGCTTGATAAAATCATTTTATTTTATAAAATATTTTTATTTTACAAATATTATATAGCCACAATTATTAACAAATGAGCCATATATTAAAACAGATGGATACTGGGCACTATAGTTGTATTTCTTTTACCAACTTTAGTTAAAGTGAACAAAATGGAACCAAGAAACTGAAATAATCAAACCAGCAACGTTAAGAAAGTGAACACCTGACCAATTCACACGTTTTAGGTCAGTTTCCTACATGGTTTATTGAAAAGTTGGAGTATCGAGCCATCATCAAGTACCTGCATTTGAAGGGCTTAAGAGGTCAGCTAATTTAGGAAGATGCTTAATACCCTTGGCAATCAATGTCCTTCGTATGCGACCGTAAAAAAATGGATTGCGAGCTTCAATAGGGATACATTTTTCCATTGAAGATGAACATCGATCGAGAAGATCAGTTTCTGTGTCATCATGATTTTGTCAGACCGTCGAATTGGGCTAAAACGAATATCTGAGGCACTGAAGTATTTCATATGAACGCGTCCGTCATCTAGTTTACGTCGATTTTAACATGAGAAAAATTTCTGCAAAATGAATCCCCAAAAGTCTGAAGGTTGACCAGAATCATACAAGGGTGGAAGTATCGCGTTGTGCTGAAAGAGTTTTTGCTTGACTTTTCTGGAATTGCCATGGAGTCAACATGATTGATTTTCTGGATAAGAGTAGGACAATAGCTTACGAAGAGAAGACGCGAAAGTTGCCAAAAGGTGTTTTGTTTTTGCTGGTTTTTGCAGGACAGTGCCCCTGCACACAAATCGCACGTTTCCATCCAAACAATTCGTGATTTAGAGTTCGAATTACTCGAACACCCCCCTTATTCACCAGATATGTTTTAAAAAGTTTAAAAGATCGTCAATTTTCTTCCAACGAAGAGGTGATGGAAGCTGTGAAAGCCTGGTTTGCAGAGCAAGATAGAAAATTATTTTTGAGAGGTCTAGAGGCGTTGCAGGTTCGTTGTAATACATGTATCCCGTTAAGATGAAAGTATGTTGAATAATAAAATATTTTGAAAAGTTTGCAAGCTTGCAAACTTTGCACATCCACCATCCTGCCGACCTTTCAAGATCTAATATCAACATAGGTCCATTTATCGCTCGAACCTACACGCTGACACATTCGTCCGGTGAACGAGAGAGTGTAGGTTCGGATCCTGTGTGAGAAGATTTTTTTTTCCTGGGAAAAATTCCTCTCAATTATTACAGTTATTAGCAGAAATACATTAATTTGTTAAAATATTTTGACTTTCAAGTTTTGTATGCTTCTACATACAGTAGACTAATAATTTTTCAAAATCCTCGTAAAGAAAGGCAAGCTTGGTTAGCTTAGTTTGGTAACCTTATTGAAAAAAAAAGACGCAGCCGATCAGGCTTTACTAGAAACCGACCAAACCTAATTGACCAGACATGTAAAATAAATACAGCTTATGTTAGCACTTAATGAAATCTTATATGTTAAGGTTAAGTTTCATTGTAATTACAGTCAACCTCATTTTTGCAGCGTAGAAATTCATATTTGTTTTCTGAACCGCTACTTGCTCTTGTGAAACTATCATTTACCATTTCTTCCATTAAAATAAATATCACTTTACTGCGCATTTAACAACGTGATTTTCGACAAGCTTTCTGATGTAAAGATGACGTACATCTAAATGCTTTGATCCAGCTGGATGTCCATCTGAATTGACTTGATTAATCGCATATTTGATTGTCACATGCGATAGCCGTTGGATCAAATTTGAATGAATGAAACTTGTATCCAATTCTTGGCTTAATTGTTTCAATCACATTGCCTCCTAAATTGTTGAAGAAAGAGGTCAATAAAGCTTTAGTTGGTTATTGTCTACTGGACCAAGATATTGCAACGCCACACATAGCAAATACATATTATGTACTTGTTATGCATTATTGACCAACATCAGATGAGCATCTGATTATCCAAATAACCGATTAAATCTTCTTTGCTACCATGTCTCTTTACTGCTCCTATCAAATATGGAAACATTCGCTTTAGCGTTTCCCCATGAGCTTTTCCATGATTAGAAATGAAACGGCTTGCTTCATCTACTGCATACGCTACATCCGATCTTTCTTTCTGCCTAGTATAGAAGGCTACCAACACCTTCCTGATATAGAACATTCTCTATTCTCCTTTGTGACATATGCTGATAAACAACTCTCGACTTGCATCACTGACAATAAGTGTTACTGCCGATTTACATTCCCAACTTAAGTAGTAGTTGCAAAAATTACAAGCTTCTTACAGTATGAGGTATCCGGTAAATGAGAGTGTCTTAAAATTATTACAGTGATTAGGAGAAATACATTAATTCGAATCCTTTTGTGAAAAGCTTTACTCAAAGATCTTTTGAAATCATTACATACTTGATATCTTAAAAAAAAGGAAAACTAGTAAATCATCAACATATATGATCACAATCAGTTGTGAATCCTTTGAATAAAATATGTACTCAAGGTTCGATAAGTCCCCAAATGACTTCAGCATCTTTTCTAACTTCGAATTCCATTGATGTCCATTTTGTTTAAGACCATAAATTACCTTGTTCAATATACATCCTTTACCATTTCCAGCATTATGCCCATTTCCCAAGTGAAAGCCTGATCGAGTATTTAACGGAAGTGTTTGTAGTATTGGCGTGATTACTAAGCGGTCGTAGTGTGAAAATCAAAGATTGAGACTTGGCTTCATTTAAAAGTTTATTTGCAAGGAACCCGTTTATAATGTTAACATTCAGAATGTCTACCTTATCCAGAAGCTCAGATAGCGATAAATCACTGTTTACAGTTGTAATGTCATCAGCAAAAAGAATAAAATCTGAGGTGAAATCACAATTTAAGGGCCCAAAACAGACCCCTGCGAAACTCAGTCCATAATATGCGCCAACGTAGAAAAAATATTTCTATATTTGACCAACTGTTGTTTGTTCATAAGAAAAGATGAAATTAAACCGTTCAGAAAAGTTACAAAGTTGGTTTAAGGGGAGGTTTACATATATATATCGGAAAAGTCCAAAAACTTTGAGCTTTTTTTTTCAGACAAAGGAAAAGATATACGAAATACGGCTTTTTCTTAATAAATATATTAAAACTTGAACATTAGAAAAAATATATTTTCTTTAATGACAAGACCACTATAACGTTCGCTATTTGCATCTAGGTAGCAACGTGCACAGAAAACACGGTCAAACTGCGTAAACTCTAGCATACGCAAAAGTGATCTGAAATTGAAAATAAAAAGAAGAGTTAGAAATATATTAAATTTGTTGGGAGTTATACCTAAATTTAACCAAATAAGTCGAAAGCAAACAATGTGGCAGATACCTGACTTTGATTTGATTATTTTCTATTTCTTTTTGTGTGTATGTGGATATAAAAAATGTGAATATTGCAATTTTTAGTATATTATAGGTATAACCTCAATAAAAACCGTTTACATTAAGAAAACAAAAGAATTAAGTTGATATATTGAGCACTTGAAGAACTAGAACTTACGCAGATTTGAAAAATCATGTTTCGAGAAAAACGCGTTCCAAGTTTCTCAGCAAAATTTTTACATATAGTTCAACATACACTTAGTCAGCTATTCCAGCACATACATTAACCCTTCTTCTTCTCATACTTCTGCATTTGCAAATTTGTTGCTTCCATTTAGACAGCACAGCAAGTTTTGCAGCGCTGGACATACTCGGCTCTGTTCGTTGTATGCGCTGACGATCAGAATTGATGACGACATTTTTGGCATCAACGTCCTACTGCAATTCCCACCGCATTCATTATTTGTAATACAGAAAAGTAACCTTCATTGAATAAATTTCGCGGCAATGTAGGTAGCAAGTTGAATTGTTTATGGGTCGCAGGGTAAATCTTTTGTGAGCTAGTTTCCTACACACATGAACGATAAACGAGTCGTTTCAGTTTTGACAATTTTTTCAATGCGTCTTGCCAATAAATCACTCTCGAAAAAACTTATAAATCGGCCTAATAGCTCTTGATTTTTTTTTTTTGCAAAAGAGTCAATGTATGAATGAAGCAAGCTTCAACCTTGGCTTCTGCAACGCGCCACTTACACAGGCTGTCTACACCTTTTGACAATTAAATGTGTCGTGGATCCGCGTCGGTTGAACATTGATAAGAAATGTAGCCCAATAGCTGCCTTCATTTTTATGCAGAATCTGGATGTTGTCTAATTGCCAGTCCATAGTACACTATTGTTAAATTATCATAACTTTGTCAGTCAGTTTACCAGCGCCCTTTCTTCAAAGTCTACTCATTTTTTTTTGTACATCTCCAACGCATTCTCTTTTTTCTTGAACAGTAAACATCTTCGTCCGGCTAAAAATCACAAATTGCTTAAAAAGTTGTCTTGTCTCAGTCGCCTATCGAAATCGTTGCGAAATTTCTTTTAAGGCATCGCATCGACTTCCATTTTTCCTGTGTCTACTCTGAATCCGTAGTATGCGGTTACCTTTGCCATCATATTCTAGCCAGCTTTTCTAAGAAATTTAGTGTAAGTAAGTGCATCTGCAATAAATTGATACATTTTATGGTAAGTAGTTTTCTAAAGCGTGGGAAGTGTGTTTTAAGTAAAAGAAATATGTTGATCAGTTTCTTCAAATGTGCGTTTTATTGTCGGATCTAATTGCTTCATATTATTGTAATATAAATAACTACTCTGTCGTTTATTTGTGATCCCGACTGCAGTGGCATTTCTAATCATTAAAGACAACTATACATACACTAAGAAACAATAAGTATGATATTTCGATCCGGGTTGCCCCGAGTCGAATATAGTATTACATCTAATATGCTCCGTTTGTGTTCGGTACACCCGCTCTTTTAATAAGCCGTAGCGGCTTAAACAACGCGAATATTAACGAAACCGCTTTAACCATGGTATTGGTTATATATGTTGGAGCTTTTAAAAAATGCAAAAAACCAAAAATCGATGTCTTCCCCAGTCAATACCATGTAAACCTCCCCTTAATAAATAGAATGGCGTGATTGACACTGGAATGCTTTGATTAAATTAAAAAATGTGGCGTTTACATACTTCCGGAAAGCCCTTAATATTAAACTTGTAAAATTGAAATGAGTGTTTGCTTCTAAATCCATATTGACACGAAGAAAAGAGACAAAATTGTTCACAATAGTCAGTTATTTGAGCCTTTAGTATTAAAAAAAAAATAGAAAATATAGGAGTAATTGATATAAATCGATAGTTGCTGCATGCCCGATATCACCTTTCTTGATAACAGGAATTACTGTTGATGCTTGAAAGCTGTTGGATAATGTGCACTATTTTTTTTTTCTTTTTCTTTATTGAGATAGCGGCTTTTCTAGATATATGTTAATTTAATATTTTTTTTTTACGTTTCGACAAACTTTTTATTGTCTTCCTCAAAATTTTGGTTTACAAATTTTTTAATTTAAAATTACGACACAAACACATATTTAAAAATTTATTTTTTAAAATTACATTTTTAAAAAAAAGTTACAAATAATGTGTGGGGAATACAAATGTGCCGAAGGTTAGATTCCAAACAAAGGTTGTTTGGAATATTGTTAAATAGCAATATATATTGTTAAAAGCAAACGTTTGACTAAGTGATTTTTGATGAGAATTCTTCTTTTGTAAAATAAGTATTGAAATGGTATTTGGGTACTTTTATTCAAATCAAAGTACTTATTATAGATACTTTGATTTCGGCATAATTCTTGCGTAACATTTTAATATCACCATTATAAAAGCAAAGGTCAGGATACATATAAAACCTAACTCCACACTTTCGGATTTTTTACCAAAGGTCGTGAAACGAGCTTTCTGGTGTTTACGAGCTGGTGCGGCAGTGTCTCCGTTGGTGAAACAATGCGTTCGGTGAGCATTCGTGTTGTAGAGCATGAGCAAACAGCGACAGAAGTAGCAACCCTGAAGATATATGATAGAAGTGAGGACGAAACGTCATCAAAGGCAGTTTCAGGACATGGTTTCAACCCAGAAATTAAGCAGAATAAAATAATGAAATTGCATTTCAGTATTTTACTCTGCTCCCATGAAATTTCTGTCTTTTTTTAATAGTGTTATTTTCCTGGACCACTCACATTTAATGAAAGTGAATCTCTCTAAAAGAAATTATGAAGTAATGTGCTTTCTGCAATAATGAACTAGTATAATCAGCACACATTCATTAAAGTACATTAACCATAATTGAATATATAATTTTAATAGTATTATGTGGAAACTATTTCATAATTTATCTATCAGTAATGATGAGATATTTAAATAAAACCGTAAGTAATCGTATCGTTACAAGCTAAAAGAATTAATGAATAAATAAGATTTAAGAATTTTCAAAACCAGAAACCTAAGAATATTTAATTTTATTACTGCAAATTCGAAACTGAAGGATAAATATTTCATCAATTATTTAAATGAGATGAGCATACACTCCTTGAATATTTTGTATGACACAGATTGCATAACCAATACATTTACTTCACAGGTTGAAGGTAAACTACATGAAAATGATAATAACTTAGCCTGATCGTAATGCTTTGAGTAAGGTCGGTTATCGACCTCAAATCGATATTAACTTAAAATTATATACGGTATACTCATATATAAATTGATAAAAATTTCCTCTGGAGATATTTGTTCTAAATGTAATCTTAAAAGATATTCAATATACAGTTATAGAAACTAAAAGCAAACAACTTTACGTATATATTTATTAGTCACATTCTACACATTAGGCTAGTACTAAATTAACTTTTTATACGATATTCTAGAGTTTTTCTTATTCATTAGAAACCCCAAAGAGATGCCTACATAAGTATTTTTAATATCTTACAACACATTTGTGGCACGACCGTGTCCTAGCATACTCTTTCGTCGAGAGAAAGTCGCATTTGTGCGTTTCCAAACTTTCTTTATAGGATGACTAGGAGATACCACGACATGACTAACATGTTTGTATTCTTTTTTACGTTTTTATTAATATAAACCGCACACATATAGTGCTAATTGATTGGCTAGCCTTGTCGAGAAATCCAACAAGCGCTTATATAATAATGCTACTATTTCCAAAATTTACAAGGCATACTCGTATACTAGAATGTTATTGTTAAAGGTAGGTTAATTGGTTTAGATAATCGGTGATAAAAAGGCCCATACGAACTGCACACATTTTAAGAGCAAGTAGCAGAGATATGAAAAATATTCTTAATCCTTAAGTAGAATGGCACACATACTTTGAAGGAATGCAGACTAACCGACGTGCATACACGAACTGCAGAACAAATTTAATACGTATGACAAATTTCCTTTTAATTTTTTGGGTTAGATAATTAAGACACCTACTTCAAGTACATATACATATATACCTTATACCATAATTATATTAATAAACCAGCCATGAGACAAGACTCTATATTTATACTTCCTTTTTGTAGAGCAGAAATATATAATATGATAAGCAAGATAGAAAACAAGAAATCCACTAGCCCGGATGAACTACCCGCATTTATCGATAAAGAGTACATTATTTAATTGATATTTTAACATTGTTATAAACAACATTGTATCCATTTAAATAATACACATTATTATTATTATTATTATTACATCTTCTTTGATTTCTTGTTAAATTTACCATTTAGATTAGATTAGATTAGGATTGGGGTGGCCTATCGACCTGTTTCACCGCGACCTTTTCAGATCTATTGTGATTCCCTTTTTCCTAGGGGACGCTCCCTAATTTTCCCCTCTTAATTAGGCCTATCCAATCTCTTGAGAGCCGGCTTCTTTATTTATGCTACTGCTGTGGGTTCTGCCATCCCTCATTACTATCCCTAGTAGGGAACCAAGTTAGTTTACATTTACGTGAATTTAACGTTGTATTGGTTGAAACACGTTTAATGGTTATAAGTAACACGTTTATTATATATAACCAATTTTTTAACTATACATTGATGAAACGTGTACTATTAACTAGGAAATGTAACGGATAGTTTAAATTTAACTAAAATAACACGTTGTAGTTGCCATCGTTTTATTTTAGGTTATAAAACAAACGTTACAATATGAGAAATTATTAACTGAAATGTAATGCATAGTTTAAATATAACTAAAATTAAACGTTTTAGTTTACACCGTTTTACTCTACGTGAAAGACAACGTTGAAAATATGAAAAATTAGATGGCTGAAATGTAACGCATAGTTTTAAGAATATAACTAAAGTATGACTTGTAGTTTTCACCGTTTACTTCGTTGAAAGACGTTTGAAAGACAACGTTTGAAAAATGAAAAATTATTAACGTGAAACGTAACGCATATTTCAAGACAACTAAAATAAACGTAGTTTCACCATTATACTCTACGTTAAAAAGCAACGTTGAAATATGAAAAACTATTATTACTGCAATCCAGCGGCATAAGTATAAGTATAGTTAAAATAAAATGGTGTAAATTTGTTTGTTTTAAGATAAGATGTGCTTTTTTGCATGAATGAATACAAAATGTATTTAACAATAGGTAACACAATTATTGTATTAAAACTGCACTACTGATGAATGTATCATCCCTCCCCCATTTCCAAATAAAATCTTCCTCCCTGTTGCGCATCTGCAACGTGCACGGTGCACTTGCAGTATGCTTGCAGTCACATGTTTACCCACGCTAGTGCGAGTGTTAAGAACTTTTCTGTATCTTTATAAACAAGTTTTATATTAATATGTGATACGCAACAATGAGTGTATTTAACTAAACGGTGAGTAGCTAGGTACCCGGTGCTCACTTCAGTCTATCCAGGTTATATTTGCATATTACGATGCACATTGCACGTATAATTATGTATATGTATGATACACAATTGGCCAAAACAGCATAGTAGCCATCTTAAAATAAGAACACTATTGTCAGAAAATTTAACTATACCTATTCTAAAATTTGTTCTTGAGGAACCTGTTTCTTTCTTAGTATACCACCACCTTCTTACTTTATTTTCAAATATATAGGGTTAGCGAATGCTGTGTGTTAGAAGATGTGGATTTTGTGTTAACAGGAATATTATTCTAATTACTGTTACATGACGTCGTTGCAGTGGAAGCATAACTGGAAGGGAAGGAACACTTATTTCTCTAATCTTTGGGAACCAGAGATAATACGGAAACTAGTTAGTGACAATATCACAGTGAGTATTAAATACTTTCATTCGTTTGTAAACAAAAATCTAGGAAACCGATCAAGCGTAATCATTAACTTAATATATATATCTCCTAAAATTTACAGCCTGTAGTCCTTTGGTGTTACCTTATGATACCTATTGTTTGAGTCTTCCATTTAAAGTTACAATTTAAACAATACATTACATACAGCAGAAAGTGCAGTGAAGGACTGGTTGAAATATACGCCCAATGGACTGTTTGGGTAGAAGACCCTGGGTGTGCAGAAAAAGGGAAAATGTATATATATCTATAATTGAATATGACCTGGTTACTTTCTTAGTTTTGGTAAACAATTCTATATCTTTTTTTTATTATTATTGTTATTACTGCATTTTATTTATTTAATTGTAGGTATTTTATTTTATTTTTTCTGAAGAAGCATTATGTTTCATTGAAGAGCTTATCCTGAGTTCAATACTATGATGTGATCATTAATGATTTAATTAATATAACAATTTAATTTGTATTGGACATTATGACTTTTAATCTATAACCAATTTTTCATTATCACCCACGTAAAACGGCACTTGGTAAATATATAAGTAACATATTATGTTACATCTGGAACTTGGTAAGTGTTATACTACAGTTTCTATAACGCAGCGTCTGTAGAGCCGCATGAATGCAACGAACCTGATATTTCACCTTAATTTATAAAGCTGTTGATTTTCATACATTCGGCACCTCACTAAATTCGCAGATGTGACGTTACTACTACGTGGTTATTAAGTTTGATATAGAATTTTATTAACCCTTCGTTAGTGTGGTGTAGTTGCCATACTCTCAGTATGTAGGCAACATACTGGGGTATGGCATACTCCACCACCACTAGGCGTCAGGGGTTAAACGTTGAGGTTACTGTTACCTGTAAACCGATTTTTTTACGATTTACAGAGATGGTTTATCTAAACGTTAAAACTACACCTTTGTGCTAAACGTTTCTATTTTAATCGATATTTTCTATTAAAAATTCAACGTTAAGAAAACCATTAGCATATGACGTTGAAATAACGCTTAATAAGTAACTTTTTGTCAACGTATTTTGTCGGGACATAGATGATGTCGCTTCGACGTTGTTTTATAAACGTTACGAAACGTTCGGTTACCGTTAGAGAACAACGTTTTCTTTAACGTTTATGTTCGTATTGGGCGTAGAAACGCTTTGTCCTCGCAGGCCTTCAGCATTGCACAGCATATCGATTAACTGGCTGTTTCTTGCCTCCTCTTGGCAGTATTCTGCAGGTTGCATCATCTGCCAGGCCTATGTTGACAATATGCCTATTCAGTCTACCAGTGACCAGTCAGCAGACCTACAATCATTTTGACGGTCTTCCTGTCTTTATTCAGTAGATCTCTCGTGAATTCAGACCTCTGCTCCTTTAGGAACTCTTTCGCCTGTCTTTTGTCCCGGTTGATTTTTTGCCACTCACTCTCTGGATTGATTACGGTATCCATTCATTGATGAATTTTTTAATTTTGCGATTTAGTAAGTGGCCGAAAGAGGGGTAGGCTCCAACGAATGGCCTTGACGAACCTCGCCTGGCCAGCTCGTCCGCCGCCTCATTTCCTCTCACGCTCGAGTAGCTAGGGACCCAGGCCAGGGTTACTTTCCCTTGGGTGCCCACCTCATTTAGGAAAATTAATGATTAATTAAACAAATTTACCATGAATCATATTATATAATCCATGGTTTTTTGGCTCTGTGAGAGTAAATTGCAGTAGGTAAATGAAAGTAAATGGTCTAATTTCTTACAAATTCTTTAATGACGACTACCGATTTCATCCACTAAGAGACATCTTCAGGTCAGAATTATAAACTGTTTTATAATTCTGACGAGTAGCACTGAAGTCGTCCTCCAATTATTGCTATCCTTTATAGGTAAATATTGTAGTTTCAGATCGACAATCTAGCAAATATTTTCACGTTAATAATAAGATTTTCATCTTGCATTCTCATTGAAATATTCTTCCACTTATTAAGTTGAATAAATGTCTAATATCGATATAGAAAATATAAAAGTATTCTTATCTTATGACATATCAGTAACTGATTTTTTTCCCCGAAAAATTCTCTTAATATTAATTTTAATTAATTTAACAGAAAATTTAAATAAGTGACATATCTATAATTATTTATTTTTTTAATATAATATCTCTTTTTTCGTATAATTAATCTTTGTACTTTTAATAAAACCATTTTTCTTTCTCTTTTACTTATGTTTACTTTTAATTTTCCATAGTAGCCATATATTAAATCCAGTTTTTCTTTTATGCTTATCAAAATTTATCAAGATAGCATATGTGTACGTCAATTATTTCGTAAATTTAAGCCGTTGTTAGGAGCAAACTTATTAATATTGTATACCACTTATATCTTAGACCGTTCTTTAGACTGATGAAGAGAAGTTATCTCAATTATTGGAAAAAAAAACACTTAAACAACAAGAAATAATTACAGACCCTACAATTCTCTAATTGAAAGCTAAGAAAATAGACTATTTGCCCAGCGAAATTAAAAGGAAAGTCAAAAAACAGTTTTCTAAAATTTCTTGAAATCAATTTGTAACAACTATTTTCAGAAATATAACGTTGCCGCTTTTACCAGTCCAAGAAACAACTTTTCGTATTTAAACCGAACAGCCTGTATCTTTTTTTTTATTATTCATTAGGTTCCCTACGAACTTTTGTACAACTTTTTCATATCACTACCTATACCTATCTTAAAGCGTTTTCGAAATAAAAATTAATTTCAATATTTTTTAGGAAAATCCGACCCCTCCAAAAGTACGGATATTATACAAAACATTTCATAAGTTACATTTACGGAATACGTATGAAAAAGTACCTTTAAATCATTTTTAATGGAACATCCTGTATATTAATAGCTCTTTGCAAAGCTTGATAAATTAGCTTTAAATAAACTTATAGTGTTTTTATATCCATACCTCTGCAATTTTGAGTTATAAGCATTTTTTTTTAAAATGCGACTCTTCCTAATTTATTTTTGTTTAATGTAGACTATGAATGTTTAACAGTGACACCGGGTGACATATATTCATTGCATTTTACTAATTCATTGTCCTAAGAAGGACAGGACTTGGAAGAAATAGCATACACAATTGAAGTTATTATGTATGTATTTATTTATTATTTATGGGCAGCGTAGAAATATCACGAGAACGTGCAGAAAATTTAATGATTTTTTCCAAATTCACGGCCAATGAACAATTAAAAGTTTTCAAGCATATCGAGACTTTTTAGTAATTTTGCATCCTCATTAAAAACACTTACAGTTTTGCCTAAACTCATAAAAAAGGAAGAGAACGTCACTAACGTTTTAGGATGGTTTTAGCATACTATGAAGGATATCATTCCTATTTATGTATATTTTTATTAAATCTTTTATTCATTTGTATTCGCTACTTTTCCATATTTAGTGATTAGCACCAAGTAAAATATAGTAAATTGTAAAATGCTTGGCATATGAATGGCTGTCAAATATTCACAACCTATATTAAATAAAACGAAATCAGGGAAAGTACAAAAAATGCTTATAAAAATCGCAAATGTATAGATATAGGAACACTATACATTTTTGAAAAGCAAATTTATTAGGTTTTGCAAAGAGCGATTAATATACAGAGAGTTCCATTTCAAAGAAATAATTTAAAAGTATTTTTTTCATAGGTACTCCGTAAACTATGAAACACTCTGTACATTTTACTTAAATTAAATGTCACGCCAAGTTACCCCAAGGCTTCGTTAAGCTATGTTGCACTTTTAGTTATTATAAGTACCAAAGATATCCGTACTTTTGTAGGGGTCCGATTTTCCCAAAAGAAATTGAAATTAATTTTTATCTTGAAAACGCTTTAAGATAAGTATAGGGAGGCATATAGAAAAATTGTACAAAATTCAATAATCCAATAATTTAATAATGAAAAAATATACAGAATGTTACGTTTAAATTAAAAAAAGTTGTTACCTAGACTGATAGAAGCGGCAACGTTGCATTCCTGAAAATATTTTAAAAATGGAGTTCACTTTGAAAAACTTGCTGATAAAAAATTGAGTTAATTCTGATGTTTGGTTCTCCATATACTTCTAATATGCATTACATCCACCTTGGGACACCCGGTATATATTATTATTTTCTTATTTGATAGTTAAAAAAAGGAAAATAGGTCAATTTCAAACCATTATTTTTAACTGAGGAAGCCAATATTTCATACCAACTTATAATCCGTTCAGAGATGTAGAACTAATTCCAAAAGCTCCTACCTTATAGGATGCGAGCTTTAAATCCTGAACTCTTTCAAAAACTGTAGCACATAGATCACACTATCTAAGTTAGATATTTTCACTGGTATATGAACGCGTCGAAACTGAACGATGGCGCGCTTCGTTTCTGATATTTTGTAGAACTATGAATGTATGTATGTAGTAGCTATCCGTGTATGTTCTCAACACACTGACCGACTTTCAACGCCGGTATTCCCTGTACTAAGGTGAGAGCTGTGACGTCACGTGGCGACCAGGTGAATCGCACCGCATCC
>RXPK01004546.1:0-55987 GCA_004143645.1 Protaetia brevitarsis | reverse complement strand
GTTCACATTAAAGGAAATTTGCCGAAATTTTACCTTGGTATATTTTCAATATGGAATCATACATGTCTCTGCTGTTTCTAGTATAATTATACACTTTGAATGCAGTAAAGGAGATTTTTCCCTGGATTTTTTGATACGGCTTTGTCTCCTGATGTGGTCACCTATCATTCTGTAACATTTTTGGTTCGTCAACTCTATTCTGAAGCATTTTTGGATGTATGCAAGCTGATGTACAGGTATGCTGAGGTATTTCGACAAAGTGATGTTTAAGTTACTGTGTATTTAACTTTTCGAACGTTTTGAGGTTATTTTTCATGTTTGAAAAATGGCAGTTGATACTGAAATTTCAATGTATATAAGTTGTAACGTGTTTTGGTTATTTCTTTCCTTATAACCAGGAAATTTTAAAGTGATTTTGAGAATTTAAGAATCCAAAAATATATTAGACAGTAGTTAAATATTTGATCTAAGACGGCGTATAACATTACTGTGTGCAGAATTATTAATTTTGTCGATGCCTGTACAATGGCGGTGATTATTTGTACAGCATATGTAGTTGTTTAATATATAATAAAAAGGAAGATGGTAGGAAATTTTGATTAGGTTTGTCATTTTTAAAAGTCATCTCCTTCTTGTCATTCAAGTCAATAAACATCTGGGTAAGATTATTTTGGTTCACTTTAACCTTCGTTAATTTTAATGTTGATAGCCTATTCAATTAAGAAACATGATCGTATTTCGCTTCGTTTTTATTTAACTATTCAATATTCTACATTTTATTCACGAAACATTAAAAAAAGAATTGAGAAAACACATGACGATTATATTTGATTGTTAGGAGAAATCTCGAAACGAGGGTTGTGTTTACCCTTATTTTTATTTTATCGTAACCTCCAACTTTCTTGTTTCCCTGTTTTCAATTCTGAATTCCGAATTCTTAATTCTTAAATTTATAATTCATGATTAATAATTCATAAGTCAAAACTCATAATTCAAACTAAAAATTCAGAAATTCAAAAACTCAAACGTTCGTTCAAGACTCAGGAATCCTAAAACCCCACAAAAGGCCAAAAACTATTCAAAGCCTTTCAAGAACTCAACAAAGAAGCTCCTCAAAAAGTTCCTCAAAAGGCTCCTAAAAAGCTGCTCAAAATATCCTGAAAAAGCTCTTCCAAAATTCCTCGAGGAAGTCCTTCGAAAGCTTCTCCAGAATCTCCTTGAGATCTCCTTTGCTCCTCAAAAGCTCTGAATTTTGAACTCTGAACTCCGAATTTGAAACTCTAAGCCTACATTATAAACTCTAAAGTATGAGCTAAAGTCAACGCCCTCAAATCCATTTACAGTTTGTCTACCTTAGCTAACCCTTCCAAATGATACATGATTCATTGAATTCATTTCATTTGTGTTTCGCAAATTTTGCGGTTTCATATACCTAGGTATATTAATAAAGAAATATAAAAGAAGTTTTTAAATAAAAAAAAATATGTTTTTCTTCTCCAAAGGCAACACAAAAAACCAATTGACTTTTTTTGACCTACTTGACACAAGGGTCGTGAAGAAATGATAGTCAATCACCTTCAATAACTACAACATAGTACGAACTCTGTCAATAAGTATTATCCACAGATACGTCAGTGGTGTGTCAATGCCTTTCCAATACTTTTACTGACTTTCCAAGCAAAGTCAGTAAAAGCCAGCTGGAAATGTTCGATCTTTTTGCTATACATAGCATGCTTGAGACCGGTTCAGACGTGCGGGGCACTCACACTACTCATTTTAATTCCCTGTGGATCCTCCGAAACTGCCTTCTTTGCCAAGTGGTGGGGGCTCCTTAGATGATCCGTAATCAACAGCTCTATGACGATCTCGATATTTATTCTCTTTGAGACTCTGTCTGATTTGACGTCACAGATGTGGTTGAGGGCGAGCGTTTCGCCTAACCCGCTACTGGTCTACTTATTGTTAGTGGAGCCACAGGATCGGCCACCACTTCGACTACTACCGAGGAGAGTCCAGACAACATTGATACTACCAGAGATGGTGCAGCGTCCAGAAGGCGACAGAGAGGAGGCAGAAGAGACGAAAAAGGAATTAAAACTGATATAAGGTTTTAAGGCTCATTTGACAATACTCACTCAGAATCAGTTACTATTAATATTCGCGCGTTAAAACGAACTGATGTCCAAAGTAATAAAGGTGCTTCTAGGGACCTCAAGGTCTAGCAACAGGAATGACCAAGAGGTCCTAGAATATCCACAGATGCTGGCTAATAAAATTTGTGATAGAACAATGAATTATTAGAAAAAAAAAGTTATTCGACTGTGTCCTTTTGGCAGTGATTTTCTTGTTTTCATTAGGTGTAAAGCTATCCATGAATATGGATATACTTTGAAAAATAGAAAATCATACACAATTCTTGACACTAAACTCATTACTTTTACATCATATCGGATATGTTATCCACACGCATTTGATGTTATGAAATGATTACAGTATTACTTTTAATGAAATTTGGTCTTATTATTAACTCGTTCTGTATCTGTACGTAGCAATCAATTGCTTCGGTTTTGAACTATGCGTTTTTAATCATTAAAACTAAATGAAATCCTGCTAAAATATCATAACTCGTTATGTAATAGACAAGAAAGACTATACACAAATGTGTCTACCCCATTATTATTTCCCTACTCTACTTGCTGCTGGAACATTCGTACATTACACAGCTGGCATTGACAGCATCAAATAACCTTACTTAAAAGTATAAAAGGAATGTTTTTATATTATTATCAACATAAAATTTCGCCCATATATTCTCTCTTTCATTTACAGTGCATCGCATAAAAAAGGGAAAAACACAGGAACGCCCTTAATCATCTAACTGGGGTCGAAACTTTCTGGGGTAAGATAATGTGATAACTTAAGGGTGCAAGGCAGGTAGTTTTAAAATGGCTTTGCGGGGAGGCTGGCGCGGCTGTTAGGTTCTCGGAGATGGATGGGCCGAGCTGAAAAGTAACAATTAGAACCGTCCCTAACGACTTTTGTATTATTCTCCCAGAAAACAGATAAGTGCCTCTCTTTTTTCGACCCTATATGCTTGATTCCTTTTTTTTCGGAGATCTGCGGTTCGAAAATTGTTACGGCTATAATTTTAAATTATACACTGTGGAGAGTCGGAAGGCAGTTCTCGGAAAATATTATTTTAAAATGTATAAAATCTGGCGATTTTAACTCGCACTCTTGCATACCTACGTCACGTTTATACAAATATACGACGGCAATGTTTCAGTAATACAGGGTCCCCAAATGTTGTGTATTCGCGCACATACACCGAAATGGATGGCTTAAGCACCTCGCGGGAGTCCTTGAATTTTTATATTTGACCTATTAAAGGGGTAAAAGTGGAAAAGAATTCTTTAACGCACGCAGGTAGTCGAGAGAGATGTAGATAAACTGAAATTAGTTGAGCTACCTGAAGAATTAATGACTCCTTTATCAAGTGAAAAGCACAGTTTTAATTACAGCGAGATATTTATGGCTGGAATATTTCGCTGATATTATTTTGGCTTGCTTAAAGAGATATTGTAAAAAGTACAATCAGGTCTGCATTTCAACAAGAATATACATACATACTTTGTATAAACCCCGGTTAGCTTTATAAAAATAGAGAAATAATGACTATAATACATTTCATGAAACGTTCTTATATTAATTTTAATCCAGATTTGTTGTATTAGAAAATTATTTATATTTTTGATTTAAATACTGTTTAGCAAAATTAAATTAATTAATGTATTTCACATATGGGGCAGCAATCGCTGTATCAAATTCTATACTAGGTATTTAATATATTTTAGCATTTATTGTTGCCTCTTTGCAGATAATATAAATATATCTAAAAGATGTCCTCACTGCTCCAAAAAATGTTCTGCTCAAGCCGCCCAACTTAGGTACGTGAATTTTGGATCTTCCATTGCCTCCATGACATAGATTTAGAAAAAAATCTGTTTAACAACAGAAAGAAAAACAAAATACTTTAATTCATTTTTGAGTTATACAGTGAGGTCGTAAATGCTCCCCCCCCCCCCCCGATAACTTTTGAATGGTATGAGTAGAGCAATGAAACAAAAACCAGTGAAATTAGAGATAATTTGTGATTTTTTGCCTATAGAGATACGCACCATGGCTTCTGATGTAAATAGAGAGCGTAGCTATTTAAATTTTAAATAGGAAATAATTTCATTTAGAAGCTCATTTGGAAGATATGTTCTATTACTTTTATGGCAATGCAAACAGTTTTACGATTTTCGAAAATTTTACCAACTTATCCAAGATTAATAATTGGAGTACTTACGTTACTTTTTCTATAGCCCTCGTATAAATATTGTGGTTTTATGTGACTTAGGAGAGGATTGCTGTAAAATATGACATATTTTAAATATGACTTTTTGCAAAATTTAGCAAAAGTGTCTTATCTGTTAGTGTATATGTATGGTGTGGTGGGTGTCTATGTTAAATTACTGTAATTACAGGTTTCTGTACACTATATACAAAAAGCGAATAACGAGGCTATAGAACAAAGTAACGTAGTACTCAATTTAGTTATCTTGATAAGTTGGTAAAAATTTCGAACAATCGTAAAACTGTTTTGCATTGCATAAGAGTAATAGAAATAATCTTCAAATGAGCTTCTAAATGAAATACTTCCATTTAAACTTTAAAGATAGCTACGCCTCTATTTTACATCAGAAGCCATGTGCGTATCTCTATAGGCAAAATCACAAATTATCTCTAATTTTCACTTGGTTTTTGTTTTCATTGCTCTATCTCATATCTTCAAAAAGTATCAGGGGGGGGGGGGGCCAGTGACACCTCACTGTATTATGAATAACACAACCAAATGTCATAGCCCTATGTAACAACGAAACTAAAAAATAACTAAGGTTCAGGCTAATATTATAACTTTAAAGAACGTAAATGGAAAGTTCACGTACAAATCTACAGAAAATACGGTTAGTTTATAAGCAAAAACATTTAAATTAATAAACGAAATGGACATACTTTGTAGTGTAGAATGTAATAGAAAGCCTAACATAAAACCGGTAACACAATATTTTTTTTTATTGTGGAATAAATGAATGAGAATCATTAATTTTCAGCAGATAACGGTTAAATTGTTGATCTGAATCTACAGTTTGTATCTAACTAAAAATCCAATAATTGTAGGAGACGGTAAGCCACTAAACATGCCTTAAATTCAGTAAAAATTGCACGGTGTTGCACTCTCCCATATGCCACCATACTGACCGCGAAAACTAGTGGACGGCTAAAAAATTGAGACAAAACTCTCAGTAATAGAACTGGAACAGCATTAGCTGCTCACCCACCTCACCGCCTTTACTTCTTTGAATTGTATTATAACTATTAGGCTTCGAAATATAGGAAAGACAATTGTACCTTAAATCAATTTTTCATGTCCTCTCCATGTATAATATTTGAACTTAGAATGTAATTACAATGGATCTCCGTGATGAACTGCAAATTTTACTACATTTTTAGTTGTTTTAAAAGTTTTAAAGGATCATTTTTAGTAATGTATAAAATAATGTTTTCCATTGACCCACGGTACACAAGATAATAATGTACCGTGGATTGTATCTTAAATCACCTCTTGTAACTTAGATCATACTGTGAAGAAACACCAAAAATAACAGAAACACGGTTTATTTTTTAGATTTACATAGATTTGCACCAAAAATAATGAATTATTTATTGCCAAAGCTTGAAAAATCTATGCGAACTATCATATTTTTTCTGATACCCTAATTGAACCAGTCTGGCACTCTAAGGGTTTTGAAAGTCTACAATATAACCTTGAATATTTACAAATAATTCGTTGTGGTATTTGATAAATTTGTTACTTGACTCAATTCAGTTCAAATTGAACTTGGAATTCAAAATCTATAGAGTCTTGGGAAAGCATTTTTGTCTAACGTGATGCTGTGGTATCTTTTTTTTCTTCTGTGGAAAAGAAAGAAAATAATCACAACTCTAAAATTTTAGTGATTTCAACTGTTTTTCTTCTTGAATTGCCTTTTGTTCTTTATGTACAATTTGAAGTAAGTTTTCGGCATCAGATTTATCAAAAATAATGTCTCATCTCACTCTCAGTTCCTCATCATTGACATTTAACTTATCTGTTACTTTGTGTTTAGTTGCTTTTTTTCCCTTGCCTCTTATTTTCTGCATTTTTTTTTTCATTTTCTCTCTTAATAGCTCCTCTTTCCAAGTATCAGTTGCTATTTTACTTCGACCACACTCTCTTTCCAACTTAGTTAGCTTCAGCCTTAGGATAAAGCTGAACCTGCTCAGCTGAAATCATCAAATTGCAAGTTGCTTTCTCATTCAGTTCTCTTGTTATTGTAAGACTGCTGTATGTGCTGTCTATGACCCTAAAAACTCATCATTTTTAAAAACATTTTCATTGAAGGGCAAAATACCTGTCTTCTTAAATACACTTAAGATATTACTTTTACGACCCTGTTATCAGAGGAACTCGTTGATCTCTGGTTGGTTTGTATATGCGACACACGTTATGTCTTTGGGTTCTTTTTCATACTTTTTTCATTTTTTTTTGAGTTATGTAGTTCTCAGGATAATACTTACAGACATCTTGTGAAACTCCCTAAATTTTATTGCAACTTTTTATTTTCATAAGCTTGGAAGTAAATACGTGGAAAAATAGATATGGGAGACTCTGTACAGATTAATCCACCTATTTCCCAATCAGGCACCCACTTTGGAAGGATTATTACTGGCTTCTGTCTATTCGTTGTGCGAAGTGTATTATAGTATACTTTTAGCAGTATGTATGTACATGCGGGTCAAAAGAAAAATCTATTTATAAAACAAAGTATCCTAACTGACCCACCCAAACTATTTGACCCATTAACATTAGCTTTGGAAGATATGAAATAGACTCATAATCAGGAAAGATTCTACATCCCAATGGTAATATTTCTATCTCCAAAGTCAAACTGCTTACAGACATGAAAATTGATATAAAATGGTGTATCTAATACCTCTATAATTTGACATTTTAATCATCATAATGTGTTGAATTTGACAAGCAGTAGATTCGTTGAAAATGTGGAGTATAATAAGAATGGCAAAGAAAAATACTTTTTTTTCAATTTCAGAACTAGTGAGTGGTTGGAAAGAGAACCATTATTTAGGGGAAAAATAGAAACTTTGTTTTTAGCAGCTAAATTAAAAATTAAAATTTTCGTAGTACCACAAAGTCAAACTTTATGAATCTTATATTGTTAGTGAGTACTTTCATCCTACTTTATAGGTAATTCCACTTTTCATGTAATTCTTTCGTATTCTTCTGGACGGTATTATTTAATTAAGTATTTCTAATAATATTTTGCAGTTTTAACGACAAATACCCGCAATTTTATTCTACTTTAAAGATGAATGACTAGCAATAAGTAATATTGCTCCTTATATTTCTGACTCATACATTTTAAGAGCTGTTTTAAATTGCCAACTGCTGTGTTCGCAAGGGGAGAAAAGTTTGCAGCTTTCTACACAGCAACCACTTTATATTTCTTATCGAATGGAATTGATTTCTTTTTTATCTTGGTATTAAAATCCGACATTTTACTTGCACTTACCTTCGTGGTCTCTTTTCATTTATATATATTTGGGCATTCTATGATATTTCTTCGAATTTTTTCGCATTTATCATAGGTTAATAATCTTTTATTTTTGTGTACAACTGGCCAAAAAATTACTTGTTATTATAAACTAGCTCATTAATTTTGTTCATATGCAACCATAAATGTTACTACTTAAGGGATTTTTTTATTATGAATATGGCTGCTATTGCGGCGATTAGCTCAAAATATCTACCAGTCAAAAAAATTATTTTGGCACATGTATCGTAGCAAATTTTAAAGTAATGTCATAATTTTGATGCTAGAAGACTTGTTACCCAAAAAAAAAGTTTCTGAGAAAGTTGTTCAGAATCTAATGTTGGCGCCATATGCAAATTTTTAAAGATCAAAACATCCAGCTTATGCGGGCTGACTGATCTAGGGATACCCTGTCAAGGATATGCTGATAATATTATCATATACGCAAGAGCCAAATTTGAGAATACCCTCTGTGACATAGTTCAAAGAGGACTGAACTTCACAAGAAGATGGTGTCAATCTGTGGGACTCAATGTTAACTCCACTAAGACTACATTAGTAGCATTCACTAGGAAAAGAAAATCCAATCTCAAAACCATAAAAAGGGATGGGCAAAATATAGGTTGGAGAACGGTGGTTAAATACTTAGACCTTACCCTAGACAATAAACTTCTATGGAACAAATATCAACTTGAAGTAACCAACAAGACCAAAAAAGCCCTGATGGTGTGCAGAAACTCTGCAGGAAAAAATTGGGGATGCAACCCAAAAATATTGCTTTGGATGTATACAGCAATAATGAGGCCGATCATCATTTATGTATCAGTAGCTTGGAGCAAAAGAATTAACCTGGCTACCGCGAGAATTAAACTCTCGAAAGTGCAAAGATTAGTATGCGTATTGCTGTGGCAACTCGCGTTACCGCTGAGTGTATTTTAAGTTGGCTAAATTTTCATAATATTAACTTGCCCAACAGCAGCTATCGAGGTAGTATTATATCTTACCACTCCACATATTGTGGCAGAGAGCATTTAAAAAGAATCACGTTAAGAATGGTCAAGGAATGAACCATTAGACATAGGCCTCAATCTTCTGACGGAGATCAAACCTGGGACATGCCCCGGGATGACATGTCAAAAAAAAAAATCAGAGCGAGCGGTGTCATAACACCATCTTAAAATTGAATAGAAATCTCATCAAATGGTACACTGATGATTCCAAAACGGCAGAGGGAACAGGAATAGGAATCTATAGGCCTAGGACCAAGTACTTCGAAAGCTTGGGAAAATACCCATTTGACATTTGAGTAAGCTTGGATTCGCAAAGGAATCTGAAAGCACTGTGCTACTCAAGGGCGTTGCATCTGGGAGCATGTGAAATCGAAGAAGGAGACTTACCTAACCTGGGGCTTTCTGATATTTTACACATTTTGAAAGGAATAGGATTGGAAGGCTAGCTATAGAACAGCCCTTCGGTCGCCGTGTAACATCACCCTCCCCACATACATACATCAAGACTTTAGGGTCTTTCAAGTAACGATAATATTCAGTCTAATAACAGCAAATTGAATTACAAAAATTCATTATGGGAGGTAACATTGTTATTTCTGTCATTTTTAGAATTTCTGTTTCTAATACGTTTTTAAATCACTCATGTGAGTATATTTTCAGTTATTCTGCATGTGACATTTCGGGAAAACTGCAATATGACAATGTATTATTAATGGAATACTACAAGAACACACAACAGAATATGAAAAACAAGATTCAATAGTAAATTCTCTTAAAATCGGATCTAAAGCTATTCATAAATAAAACCACGGTGTATTAACCAAGAAAGATTTTTTTTTATTTTCTGATGAACACGTGCTGCAACCATTACCTAACCAATCTGAATATAATACCATCTTTACATCAATATATCATAATGTTATAAATGTTTCCACGGGCAGAACGTATCATTATATCTGAAAACAAGTCTGGAAAAATCTCATCACCATTTCTCCTACGCTTACAGAAACCGAGAAGCGATGTCCGTACCTATAACAGCCTACTTTAAATTTATTTACTTTCGCTATGTGTGGATAGATACAACAATGGACAATCTATACATATAGAATATGTATATACACGAAGATATATCTTAACACGCCCCGACTTCATAATGGCATGGGTTGAATCAGATCAATACGTGTTGTTCATGAATAGTAATATCCCTACTTACATCGCATTTATATGTATTAAAGCGTTAACTCCGTCATGTCAGGCTCCCATAATTTAACGTTAAACGTACTATTTCGAAGTATGGACCGTGTAACGGAGGAGACGGCCTCCGAAAATAGTTTATTGCCGTCTAAGTGGATGTTAACATAGACCTTAATTCTTTTCAGAACTGCATGAAGCGGTTTTATTTCTCTTTGCATACATACATATATTGCATCTGTGGAGAATTTTAAGGCATTGGAAGACATGAGAAGTCAAAAGTAGGTGTCGACAACGATGTCATAAACGCCGTGGACGCGCGTTAGAAACTTTAAAGTGGTTTGGAATGGCGGCGCTCATTTAGGAAGAGAAGGAGGTGCTATTTTCTTGGGGTTTACATTAAAAATAATTGTTATAATTGAGATGAAAGTTAACGATGAGTGTTTAGAAAAGATACATTGACTGAACCTCTTATGAATAATAACAATTTTATGTCCCTATTTAAAATTTACTATATTTAAATTTACTCGTCTGTTCAAATTCATGTGTTCCTATTCTTATTTTTTCTTCTTTATGTTTTTACCGCTAGTCATCAGTGCATTGACATTTTTTAGAACTACACGTCCAGAAACACTCATTTTGCAGTACATTAAAGCGAGAGGAAAACTACCGTTTTTCTGCCTAGGCAGGCAAAAAATGTCACTAAAAGTTGACCACACTAGACGTGACCGACGTGTAATAAATTGTCATTAGGCTACTGTTCAGCCATGCTAAGATGAACTGGTGTCTTCATTGCACTTATTATTGATAAGTAGATATTAAACTAGAAAGAAAACAAAAGAAAATACTAAGTAAGTAAGTAAGTAAGTAAGTAAGTAAGTAAGTAAGTAAGTCTTTATTTCTACAATGGTATTACAGTTTCAGTTACAAAACAAAATACAAAGTAGAAATGGCGTCAGTAAAAAAGAAAGAAACAATATATGCATTTAATTTAATGATTCAGAAACTCGTGGATTGTATATGGTTCTACATTACAAAGATATGAATAAACTGCTCTTTTGAATTTGTGTAGGTTAGTCTCTAATTTAATATGATTTGGTAATCTGTTGTGAAACTTTATGCAGTTGTATGTTATGCCTTTTTCAGTTTTGGTTAGCTTGTGGATAGGTACGTTATAATTTATTTTATTTCTTGTTTCATAGTTGTGCAATTTTTGGCTATTTGTGAAAGAGTTTTTATTTTTGAAATTAATAAGTAGACATTCGTAAATGTAAATACCATATACTGTTAGTAAGTTATTCCTTTTAAACATAGTTCTTAGCGATTGTGTTGCCCTAGACCCAGCAGTGCACGCACCGCCCGCTTTTGCATAGTAAAAACGCGCCCAACCTCTGATGAGCCTCCCCACACTATAATACCATAGCGCAATATGGAAGCTGCATAGGCGTGATATACGGTCTTCAAAGTTTGGAAAGTGGTCACCTCTCCAAGAATCCTCAACGCAAAACATGCACGGCTGAGTCCACCACAAACGCAACTTATCTGGTATTCCCATTTTAATTTATCATCGATTTCTATTCCTAGAAGTTTACAGTGTGTGGTTGGGTAATATTTTTGATTGTTTAGGCAAATATGTTTTGGTGTTTCAGTTTGTTCGTTATTCTTAAAAAGAATACAATTTGTTTTTCTAGAATTAAGTTTTAAACGATTATCTAAAAGCCATTGCTCTATATCCAACATTAATCGCGAGCCAAAGTCGATTAAAGTGGGAAGGTCAACTCCAGAATTATTGCATTTGTATCATCAGCAAAGTTTATGATTTTTTGATTCTCATACACAGCGTTGGAAAATATGTCGTTAAATATTATGAACAGCAGTGGACCTAATACACTGCCTTGAGGTATTCCCAATACCGTGGTTTTGCTGTCAGAATTAAAAGTGCCATCAACGCAATTTATTTGCACTGTCTGCGTCCTATTTGTTAGGTAAGAGGCAAACCAGTTTTCGGACACACCACGCAGGCCGTAGTCCCACAGCTTACGCAGTAGTAGTTTATGAGACACGCTGTCGAATGCCTTTGTTAGGTCAAGAAACAGGCCTAAGATTAAGTTATTGTTCTAGTGCATTTCCAGTAACCAGTTAGTAAACTCGTAGATGGCAGTAGCAGTGCTTTTACCCAGGAGAAATCCGTGTTGGCCCTGGCTAAATAGATTATTTGACGTAAAAAATAAGTAAATCTGTTGGTATACAACAGTCTCTATTATTTTCGAAAAGGTTGTCAAATGACTTATCGGTCTGTAATTGTTGATATCCATTTTGTTACCATGTTTATGCTTTGGTATAATGATGGCATGTTTTAGTGCTGTGGGAAAAACTCCCTCAGAGAGTGAAGAATTTATGATATCACACAGTGGTTCAGAGATTAAGTCAAAGCATTTTTCTATGACTTTCAGTGGTGTACCATCAATGCCATAGCTGTGTTTATTACGTAGCTTGCATATGACTTCTTTCAGATCACTTATCGTTATTGGGTGAAAGTAAAAGGTTTTTGGGTTCATTTTAACTCGATAATTATTATTGGTATTACTAATTGAGTGATGTGCACACCCCATAGAAGTGAATAAAGCATTGAAATTATTTGCTAGATCTTTAGAGTTTGTTGAATTATGAACGTATTCTTGCTTTTTTCCGAGTTCCCTATTTACTATTTGCCAGGTTGCCCTAGATTTATTTGGAGCGGAGTTAATTATTGCATCATTCACGCTTTTTTTCTTGTCCAATAACATTTTGTGGTATTCTTTTTTTAGAGTTTGTAGGTATGTTCTGTATTCCGGGTGGTAAGTACAGACTGTTTCAACAATTTGTATAGTATTTTTGAGTTCTAATACTTCTGGGGAGTGAAATTGTACCTTCCTACTGCTAGGTCTAATGCATTTAAGGGGAAATGATTCATCAAAATAAAGTTTGAATATGTGTAAGAAGCTGTCGTACTTATCATCTGTTGTTTTACATTGAAGTACTGGTTGAAAGTTCGCATTTGATAGCTCCTGACGGAAGTTTGCTATTGCGTAGTCAGTAAAAGTTCTCATAATTTTTTTTGTTAGGGTTTTTGTCAATATCGGGATGTCTATTTCAGTCAGTAGTGCATAGTGATCAGAAATACCAGATTGTAGGGTGTATGATCTAAATTCTAGAGTTTGATTAATTATGACATAGGTGACTAAGGTGACTAAGGTGTGTAACATGTGTGCCAACGTGTACTGCCAACACAAAACCTTTATCATCGAAACTTTCGAACTGGTCGCAAATTAGATACTGGAGAATGAGTTTATTTTATTAATCAATGCACGCAGGATTTCCAACAACAGTTTCCTAATCTGGCAGTTACTTACGCACAGCTTTTAAGTCATGTTCATGTTTGTACTGTCAAATTTCGTACAACTGCAGCAGTAACTCATAAACTGGCGATGGTACACTTAAGAAATGAACTGTAAATTGCGTAGAGGATATTTGACGTCGAATACCGTTTTAAAAAAGTACTTAAAGTTATTTCCGTATAAAACTCAAGTAGTCCATGAACTCAGGCAGGTAGATTTTGATACGAGAACACAGTACTGTCAATGGTTTTTACAGAACATAATTAATGACAACATTATCGATAAATGCTTTTTTTTCTGATGAGGCTTGGTTCCATCTTTCTGTTTAGAAGTAACATGGGTTAAGTTACTTTTCAGTGGAGTTTGGTGAAACTTATAAAACTTGGAGTTTTACCTCATAAGAAGGTGCTGAAGATGGTCATCACATTATTATTGGAACAGTTTTTCCATGCAAGAATTATTAATGTTCCTGCAATATCTTCGGATTTGACAATTTTAGAATATTTCATTTTTCCATATTTAAAGAATACATTTTTTCAGACCAGCCATCACACAATCGATGAGCTTTGCACTGCTATTAGAAAGTCCTGTGTCGACTCTACAACCCCTCGTAAATGGTTTTGAGAACATGAAGCGCAGAATTCGACTCATAATAAATATTTTTTGCACACATTTTGGTGACATGTAAATTGTCAAAGTGATTGGTGATTATGATCACCGGTTAAAAAAAAAAACATATTATTCTAATCAGGAAAGTATTTGAAAGCACGCATTGAGAAAATATGATCCAAATGAACAACATATTTAGCATTTTATATTAATGGCAACTCTATATTTTTTAATAAGTACGATTAAATAGTTATTCGTTATTAATCCGCCATGCACTAAATGTGAGTAAAGTAACTTGTCTAACACTATGATATAGTCTCAAGTACTAAAATATATTAACAGACAAATATTTCATACTCAAATCACCAAATATCTCTACAACTAATAAACTCAGTTATTCGGCATACTATTAATTAGTGTAAATAATAACATGAATAGACATAAATAAAAACTAACTGAAGAATAATGCTCAGTGAGGGGCAACTACTAAACTACTAAAATTTTGTATCGTTGGTGTTCGGGTACAATCGATTGGAACCGACAGCACTACCAATGCATATTGGTTTATTGGTTATGTTGTGCTTGTTCCTGGTTCGTATAAGTATACACGTGTCTATTTGTTTTAGAAAGGTAATGCTACTATTTATTTATGTAATTCGTCGAAGTGACAAGGTGAAACAATTAACTCGCAGTGACAGTGTACGGATTGTGTTGCAGTTATCTTTTATGCTAAGTTGTAATTTATTGCAAGTTATATTTTTATAAAGTGGGTAGCATTCTTTTTAGAGTATTTAATGCTTTTCTAACATTTTTAAAATACAGCAATATGTTTTGCATGTATAAATGTATATACTTAAAAACAATAAAATATGTAATTATCTAATGTTGTAGTTTTATATTAATTTTACACACCTCAATAATTTTAGTACCTACATATTGTAATAGAATTATAACACAATCACCGCTGATGAAATATTAGTCCTCTTGAGGTGAATAAAGCAACTATTATTCAACTTATTCTAAACTGCCTATAGTGTATTCGGTGTAATAATTAACTAGATTTTCTTCTTGTATTTGATGCCATTATTGAAGCCTGGCAAAATCAGCTACAATAACTTTACAAAAACATGCCTTCAAATAAATAATTTATTTGTACTACGTGCTATTCTACCATACATATCACAGCTTAGTTATAGTCAGTAAATTCAGTTAAGTAACACTAATAAGATAAAATATTCACTGTAAGTAATACAGATGTTTACGAAAGTTAATACACAATAACCAATACCAGAAAAACAAATATTAACTCCATATAATGCAAAACATTTGAAATAAATGAGGTTTTTCATTTACCAGGAAAACTAAAATTCTGGTCGTTTGTCACCCATACAAATAAATTTTTTAGTTGCCAATACTACATTTTCAACTTACGGTTAGTAAAAAAATTTCCCAGTGTGGTACAGGTGCAATAATAAAAAAAAGAAGACCCTGGTATAGTATTAATATTGGAGTAAAGGCATATTCTAACAGGAACAGGTAAAACCTAGCAAGAGACAGTTATGAGAAATGCCTATCAAAAAAAAACTACCCATAGTCTACTAATCATTACTATTTTTCGATATGCTACCGAAAGTGATATTAGTGATAACAGACCATTACCACTTAAAAACAATGCTAATCTATGTTATATTATAATTAATCACATATTTCTAACAGAATTAATTTGAAGACAACTACACAGTTGCCGCGGAATTTCTTACACAACCAAGGGAGAAATCGAAATTAAATAAACTAAATCGTAAATCAACTCAGCCTGTAACCTCCAGCTCTATACATCTATTGTTACGACTTAATACACAACAACCGAAATGGAAGAGAAAGAAATATAATGCACAGGTCATGGCTATATTAGATTGTGTTTATACTTCGTGCACAAGAAGAGTGTAATAAAAGAAATTCAGCATATCATCGAACGAGCATTCGATGATAAGCCAGATAGTGTAAACCAGATTTGAACGAACGAGAGAATCATGTTTGCTACATTTATCATCCTACTCTTCTTTCCGATGGCCGTACCCCGTCAATATTTCTTCCTGAACCGTACATGTATGTTGTATGTAGGTAGGTTTGTCAAGTTGTCCGACGGTGCATTGTCTAGAACGCAGACGATAGTATTTTATATCCAACTGTGACAGTCCTTATACTTGGTCCTGCTTCTTTACCCTGAGTTGAATACCTGCGAACATTAAAACATCTGGGAAATTATACGGAAATTAATTAGATGCCATCCGATGATGCCAGTATGGGATGCTTTATTCGAGGATATTTACGAGGTACTTTTAAATATTTATAATCTAGTTTCCATTTAAATGTCTAGGTTCTATGATTAGGCATTAGCGAGGTTCGTACATGTACATGTGTGTACTTATTTACTTAGGCCTAGGGCAAAATAAACAAGAATAGCCTTCAGTTCTGTAAATATAATCTCCAGTCATCCAGAAGTTTTTTTTGCTACTTACTAGATTACTTAAACAAATTACCAAATTACCACAGGTAATTTCATTTATAATTACTAAACAAGATAAACTGGCATTATTTGCTAACATCTACACGATACATACCTAGTAATTACCTCAATAAAAAGTTATTTGCTTTTAATGTATAACGAGTTGCAAGAGTTTCTAATAGGTTTTCCCCGCTACTTAACTTGGATACGTATACGTTGTATCTACGGAGATTGTTGAAGAAGTGAATAGTAATTAAATAAATTGCATTTCGAATTTCAATTATAATACATCAATTTATTTAATGCAGAATAATGTATCCAGTTTATCTTAAAATTCCTGTTTTTTTGAACAAACAAGCTACAAGCAAATATCTTGTATTTTCTGTACTAACACCAACACTAAAGAATGCCTAAGAACATATTTCATGAAGAGTTTGATACACTACATCAACGTATAGTGTATACATGTCCCTCGATGGAGTGATATGAGGATGGACCTTTTTATTATTAATTTACCGAAGAACAATTGTCTCTTGCAAAATATTCTGCATCTCAACGTAATGACCAGGACAAGGCAGAGGTGTCAGCAAATTAAAAAAGAAAATGGCTTAAAGGAAAGGTGCTGCTATATATTACTTTAGCCAAATGGCGATAAAAGAAAGTCGTTTGTGATGCAAGTACTCAATTCTGTGTTTATTTAAAAGTTTATTATACAAAAGTTTACGGTAAATCCTAATAGTATGACCAATAATCATGTTTTGAAAATAGAACACATTCCTGCATACTTAATAAATACACCATAATCTCTATGAATGGTTGCCAATGCATTTTATTCCATTTATCGCTTCCTGTGTTCGTGATCTCAATATTTTACCACTGTCCGAAGTTTACATTTACACTTTCTTTTAAAATACGCCACAACAAAGAGCCCATCGGTGTACAATCAGGGCATCTGGCTGGAAATGTAATTGGACCAAATTTTTCCATGTAGCTTTGCTCGCTGTGATGTATCAGTTGTCCTACCAGAAATGTGGAATGAAAATGTCACATATCTATGGCCCCAAAATTGCAAAAAGAAAGTAATAACAAAAAACAGAAAATTCCACGACACATTTTTTAAGACGTTGACCTCGTTTGCGAATAATGTTGTTTGGCCCTTGAAACAACTAGTTACTTTATGATGAAACATGGCCGTTGTTAGTGCAAAGATAAATCAACGGAAAAGATTTTTCCAGATCCAGTTACAAGCACCCGAACATTCTCCTTTTGTATTACTGTACAGGGTGTTAAGTAAACCTGCGGCAAAAATTCAAGGGGTTATTCCATGTCCTATTCTAAGAATATTTTGTCCTATGATGATTTTTGAAAAACCCCTTTTTTTCGAAGATACACGGCGAATAAAATTTTCAACGGTAACAACATATTATTTTCAAAAAGTACATGCAAAGTTGCTCAATCTACAATAAATGTTCGAAATGGCTTCCTCCAGCCTGGACACAAGCATTCAGTCTTCTCGTCATTGACTGTCGAACTTTTTCAAACACACCAGGGTCGTTTCTAATCGAGTTACACCCAGCAATTATCCGATTTCGCAAATCGTCCAAATTCTCCACTGGAGTAGCGTAAACTATTGGCTTCAGAGATCCCCAGAAGAAATAATCTAGGGGGTTTAAGTCTGGGGATTGAGCAGGCCATGCGTGTGGCCCACCTCCACCAATCCAGCGATCTCCGTATGTTGCTGTTAAAAATTACGAGCAACCAAACTGAAATGCGGTGGTGCACCATCGTGCATAAACCACATTGCAATTCTTGTCGCGTATGGTACATCCTCCAGAAACTCAGGCAGCGGTGCTTTAAAAAATTTGCCAGTAAGTCTTCCTGGTAGAAATACCGGTCCGATTAGATTGTCACCCACAATTCCAACGAGAACTGATGTTGAAAACGATCTCCAAATACCTCATGCGGATTTCCATCTGCCCACACATGGTTATTATAAACATTCCTTATGTGACTAATGGCATTTTGCAACAGATATTTGTGTTCAAAGCCTTTTGTGGTTTCTGAATTCGATTCTTGCAATAGTTTTTAGAAAAATAAAATGGAGGATAGAGAAGAGAAATTTTTGAAATATAGGAGATATTTGCAACAGATATTCGTATGCAAGCGTTTTTGAGGTCGCTAAATTTGATTCTGATATTAGTTTTTGGCAAAATAAAATAGCGGACGCAATATGGGGGAGAGAATTTTAAAATATAGAAGAAAGCGCAATTTTTTTTTTGAAAGTTTGAGACTGGATTTTTTGGGCCACTATTTGCGAATATAGAATCAAAAACAAGATGGCGCGACTAAAATGGAGGAATATTATTAAAAAATGACATTTTGCAACAGACATTTGTGGGTGTTTGGATGGTTGCATTTGATGCTCATAGTATTTTTTGGAGAAATAAAATGGCGGATAAAATGGGAAGAAAATTGAAATATAGGGAAAATAATAAACCCAACCAACTATTTTTTTAAAGCTATAACTTATGAGATGTTATAAAAGGAAAAATAGGGAAAATAGACAAGGAAAACGCAATAAGGAAAAAGAGAATAGGGAAAGGGAATAGAGTAAGGCAATAGGTAAAGGCAAAGGAAAAGGGAATGGGGAAAGGGAATAGAAATAGCAAATGGGGCACACGAGGCGTTCCGATTTTACTCGACAGTTTTCATTCTTGTTTTACCCCACTGTAGAAGGGAATAGTGTAAGTATTTGGTCTTACCATGGCTTCAATCCCAAATGTAAACAAGTGTTTCTATTACTCTAACTTCTTTGTCTCAGACTTGATTCTTCTTAAATCGCTCCTCAACGTTTGCGTGCGAAACCTATATTATATATTGCATTATTTTATACAATTTCTTTCTATATTATTGATTTTAACAAGAAAAGAGACAACATTGCAATTATCTTCTCTATCTGTACGTGAATGCATTGCAATTACTGTAATGGAAGGTTAAGGGTCGTCTTCAAAGTGTTTGATTATTGTAAAGTCGAATACATACAAACATGTTAATTTTACAACTGCAGGTAGTTCGTTAATTTTCCGCTACATCATTTTGTTCTAATTTTGTCAAAGCACGCTAATCGCGAAAGGAACTCCACTCAGACTTTAATTACCTATTGTTTCACTTTAATCATTCCTTCAAACGGGTATAAAATACACAACTACAAATACTTTGCGTACAATTTTAAGTCTTAGGTCGTAACGAAGTTGTTTTTTTTTTGCTATAGAAGTAAATCACAATTTGTCTTCTAGTGTATAGCTAATGCGCAACGTAGCGTACTTTAAAGCAACAGTAAAATTTATAATCAGCTTACCTTACAAGTTCAGTGAATACACATCATAAATATTTAATGGACGGGGTACCTAGAAAACAACACCCCTTTAGCATATTTCACCCATAAGAAAGTTTCACTGTGGCTATAATTACGTAGTAAAATAAAGACAATAGCTAATCAGTCCAATACCTGTCCGAGCAAAGGCGATCTACAGTGGAACAATGTGTAATTTACAATTCTATGAGACATTTTTATATGCAAATTTCCCCTGAAATGCATCGGATCGCTGCATCTGCGAGTCGTGTGCATTAATATAAATAAGTTTATCGATAATTATGCTTACGCTTTTATGAATACAAAACAGCCGATGCATCCTATACCATTTCAACCCGTTTTGTGGTAGGTAGTGAGAAAACTGCATACTTCAGAACGTCATGAAACATATAGAATATAGGCATGAGCCCTGTAAACCTTCTCTGAATGTATGGGATGCAAATTACTTTTGCCATCCATTTATCCTTGGGGAATGTCAGAATAAGCCATTGTCATTGATGAAACGAAGTAATACGTGCTTGGTTTGTTAGATCTTCCTTTAGGCGAGGACGTATAATTAGTCTCATACGACGTAAGACAGGGACGCTCTTATACTCGCTATTGAATCCAATTAAAACACTTAGCAAGCATGAAATGTATTTAAAACCCTGTATAATGTTTTATTAAGGGTGATAATTTTTAATAAAGGTTACCATTGTTTCAGTTAATTATCAGTAATAACGAGAACGTTCGTTATTTATATAGTTATTTGGTGCTCTGTATTGCTCTTATATACAGCCGATTTTTAGAATTGCAGCAAAGGTAGTACATACCTGCTTGTAAATTCAAGGCCCTCCTGCCAAAACTACAGCTCACTATTACATACCACATCCATCTAAGTATATAGTTTGTCCACAATGGCTGTTGTTTTAAATAAATGAAGGACTAATTATAAGCACTCCTTCTAAGTAACATAATAAAAAGTAGCTTTGCTCTAGGTATATCTAGGTATAAAAATTCGTATACAATCGCCTTGAAGAAAAAAGTAGCTCATAGAAACAAGACCTAACGTTATAATAAAGAGTTCAGATGCTGCGTTTGGAATGAGTAGAGGCTAAGTATCTCCCAGCTGGAATAATTTCATTCTTACTATACAAAGGAAATATTACTTTGATTAATAAAGCCCTGGTACTTTATCGTTCCTTACAAGATCTGTGACAATCCATTTTAGCTATTATTATATCTTTTATCTGCATTCTGGAAAACATCTCCAAATTGGTGAAATGGGCTTTAGGGCGGTAAAATTCTGCACAGTTTTAGTTTATTCCCTTAGCACAAAATCAAATCTTAAATTACACATGCAGCATCTATTTTTTCTTGTCATTTTGCTTGCCCTTCTGTTCTTATCATAAAAGATGAGTTCAAAGAAAAGATGCTTAACCAATGGTTCTCTTAATTTCACTTATATTACTACAGATTGCCTTATTGTTATAATGTACCCGATAGTGATATGGAAAATTGATATTTTGTGTTAGCAGGCACAATATTTGGTACTCATGCATACCTAAAATGGCGGCTCGTGAGTTATGAAAGAGGGTGGGCACAAAATAAGAACTTGCCTATTTTTTGTACATAAAATCCATTCTCCTCATTTTCCATGCTGGAAATGACGTCTATGACTTTGTTGTAAAAATGCGTTCAGTCGATTTTTTGACATTGTGCTTCTCAGAAATGTTTTAATGCGTTTGAGTGTGAAAAAACATCGTTCACATTCTGCTGTCGACATGGGGGTTGTACAAATAATATCCAACAGTTTGTATGTTTCCGTTAAAACTTTTTTAAAAGTGGCAGAACACCACCTACACTTACGTCACACATGTCATCGCGCTCATCAACTACTGAAAGTTCACTTTTGAATTTTACGCTGTCCAACATAGGATAAGATTTCACAGTTTTTTTATAGGTACACATAATTAACCGATACAAAATATGACGATTTTTTTCACCTCTTCGTTGTACTTAATTTTATGTCGTAAATAAGCACCGTCTAAATATTCACGTATGTCCACTTTGGCTAGAACATCAAAATTCACGCATGCATTCATGTGAGAAACGGAATTTTCGCGTTTCTTTGCCCTCTCTGCGATATGCTTTAAATCATTTAACCCTTGTTTATTCCACGCACTAACCTTCTTAAAAATTAAGCAGATAAAACAAAATAGTTCATTTCTCAGTGAGCATCCGCACATCCAATCATATTTTTCATATATATTTTTATTGAATACTCTCTTGTAACTTAGAGTTTTACTTGTGAAAGTGTAGTTTATTTGAAGATCAGGAATAGGCCTTCCTCCTTAATTAAGAGGAAGGATTAGGGAAAAAAAAAATTGCTCAAATGAGAGCGGTTTTTTTTTAAGATATTGCACTCAATTAACTTCCATCATCAATAATAAACGTCACTTCAAGCCTTTGAAATCATACATGCACGGTACGCGTTGAAACCGATACAGTCACAATGAATGCAAGACGTTAACTGGAGGCACGAAATTGCTTGGCCCAAAGTGATCGTATAAGGGCATATGGCGAAGATAAACGGAGCCGTCCGATTCATACTCGAAATAGGTACAGCGCAAATAGTGCCCCGAAACATAGTTTTGAGCGTGGGCATATGTGCTAGTGTCTGTGGTGCGGAAGGAAACTTTGATATTATCGTTAAAAAACTACGTGAAAATAATAATATAAAATAATGCACTGAATTACATGCGAATTTCTTTCTCTGTTTATCTTGGTGGTTGGGTGGGCACGTGCCCTTAGGCCCTTTAGTACCAGCCGCCACTGCATGCCTATATCATAGTTTCTATAATGTGTATCTCCAACACTGGCAAAAATTTTATGCTCTAATACAAAACAGTAATAACATAGGGACAGTTTAATATATATCGCTATACATATGGAAAACTCTGACAAAAACGGTAGTTGTATACATCACTATCGAAAACATATACGAACATACCTTTTATACCTACATATATTAAGAAATAATAATAATAATTCATGCGTTGGCATCCCTCAACAGCTTTCACCAATTACAAGGAGCATCGGCCCAGCCATGAGTTATTATTCCGCCTGCGACTTAAGGTGTTTCTCAATCCAGAAAGGCCAGGCATCATCTGGATCTGGAAAACGACCTTAGAGAGGTGAACAAGGCCATACTCGAAGCATACGATTCGAGCTGTCCTGTTCAGCAGACAAAAGAATGTAGGGACGCACCTTGGTGGAACAGCCATCTGTCAAAATTAAGATCCGATACGCGGAAGCTCTTTAACAAGGCCAAGCGTAACGGAGATTGGCAGAGTTACACCGAGAAACTTACTTCCTACAATAAAGCTATCAGGAAATCGATTCAACACCTACCGCTTCGCGACTCCACAAGGTAATGGCGAAGGGTAGAATCGATTCAGGAATGGCACTAAGAAAGCCAGATGGAAGCTTCACTGAAAGTGAAGAAGAAAGAGCTCTCCTCCTTCTAGAAACCCACTTTCCCGAAAGCAAAGTGGGAACCTCGGAAAATCCTTCCGAGATATATAAAGACAAATAAGGAAGCTACTACAGTGGCAAGACACATATGTAGTAGCGACGGTTAAATGGGCCATCAATACTTTCAGCCGTTCAAAAACACCGGGGAGTAGACGGGATTTTTCCAGTTCTACTTCAGAAAGGGCAGAAGAAATCCTTCCTCACATGATTCGGATTAAGCCGAAGTAGTCTGGAGTTGGGGTACATTCCAGAAGCTTGGGCGAAGGGCCTAAAGTCACCTTTATACCAAAAGCAGGGAAAAGGATATTACGCACCCTAAATCCCACCAGACCTATCAGCCTCACATCATTCTTTTGAAAACGGTGGAAAAGGCTGTAGATAAACTATATCAGAACAGACATCTTGGAAGCGGGTGCCATTACACCCCTGTCAGCACGCCTGTCAAACAAGCAAATCCACTGAGACTGCATTAGTGGAGCTAACGGACCAAATCCAAGATGCCCTGACGAATAAGGAAACCGTAGTGTGCGCCTTTCTAGACATAGAGGGTGCTTTTGACAACACTCCACACGAGTCTGTCAAAAAAGCATTAATTAATAGGGGGTAGACGGCGTGACTTCTCAGATGGATGTCGCAACTACTGTCTACCAGGTCGTGGGGGCGGAGGTGGGACATAAGACCACTCTCGGTTAGTACGACCAGAGGATGCCCACAGGGGGGGGAGTTACATCCCCACTTATGTGGAGCCTAATAGTAGATGAACTCTTATGCGGACTGACGAATCTAGGCATATCTTGTCAAGGGTATGCTAATGGTCAAGGAAGGAATGATTAGGCATAGGCCTCAATCTCCCGACGGTGATCAAACCTGGGATATGTTCCGGGATGATATGTTAAAAAAATTTAGCTTTGTGAAGGAATTCACCACAAAACTAAGTAACAGGAGCGAGTGGGATCATAACACCATCTTGAACTTGAATAGAAATGCCATCAAATGGTACACTGATGGCTCCAAAACGGCAGAAGGAACTGGAATAGGAATATATGGGCCTAAGAACTACATATTTCGAAAGCTTGGAAAATACCCAAGTATATTTCAGGCGGAAATACACGCTATTGGAAGATGTGTTCAGTTCAATATGGATAGGAACTATCGGAAGCAGGAGATTATCATCATGTCTGATAGTCAAGCAGCCATCAAGGCGCTGAGCTCATATGAAATCAGCTCCAAGATGGTCTGGGAATACCTAGCGAAACTAAATGAGCTAGGCAAAAGAAATAAAGTAACCCTCCTGTAGGTTCCGGGTCACACAGGAGTGGAAGGAAACGAAATAACGGATAACCTCGCAAAGAAAGGGGCTGGAATGCCTTTTGTAGGGCCTGAACCCTTCTGCGGGTTAAGTAGCAGTACAATACTGACGAAACTAAAAATAGAAATGGAGCAGAGAAAATCCAGTTATTGGGAAAATCTGCAGGGAATGAGGCAAAGTAAAATTTTTCTGGGAACTTATAACCAGAAGAGGTTTACAGAATGCATCAACCTGAGTAAGAACAAAGTTCGCATTTTAACAGGAATAGTTTCAGTCCATTGTAGACTGAAAGGAACACTGACTAAGCTTGGATTGGAAAAGATCCTGAATGCAGATTCTGTGGGGAACAGGATGAAACACCCATCCATCTCCTCTCAAACTGCGTAGCACTGTGCAACTCGAGGGCATTTCACCTGGGAGCATGTGAAATCGAAGAGGGAGACTTACCTAGACTGGGGCCCTCTGAACATCCTACACTTTCTAAAAGGAATAGGACTGGAAGGCCAGCTGTAAAGCAGCAAGATAGGGACACATAGATCGTTTAGGTCGCAGTTAACCACCCTTCTTACTACATACGTTACTAACTTACTTACTTACGGCCTTTCTCAGCCATTTGCCAAAGAAATAACAGAAACCAAGAAATTCACTCTGAGAGCAGTCTATCCGGCTCGAACGAGGCACTGCGACTGATAGCAAGCTGCAACCAGTAGACCATCAGCCGGCTAAATTATAATAATGTAGCTTAGCAGAAACACACAGTCAAATGCTACGAATTGTGCCGGTGTTTGGACATTACAGTAATAATAATTCACCAACCTCTTCGGCATCTTTGGAGATTATGTATGGTTCTTAATAAAGCCACAAACAAATTCTCAAATTTATAAATAATCTCATTGATTTTAGAGACTTACTAGCAGTTACTAAGTTTGTTCGAACATGAGTTGCAACGGTTCACATCATGTGAACCAATCAGAACAACGCATTCCAGTTCCAGAATCCAATCTGTTTCTCTGAATTGTTCACGTGGTCAGAACCGTTCGCGACTGCCTGTTCGAACAGCCCTTTGGCCTACTCTATTTACAAACCATGATACTGGGCTTTATAGAGAACACCAAGCTGCTCGAGTGGAAATAAGAGAATTAATAGGGGTGGTACAATGAGCTCAAGTGCCCACCCTAACTTTAATGAATGAATGAAATGATTGTCTTCTTATTTCTAACGGCGGTTCTCCAGACTGCAAGTACAAAGCTTCCGTTGGTGTACTTTTCACTGCATCCACACAAATGCGTAATTCATTATTTTGTATAACTCTTATCCTTTGTAACTGCTTATTGCTGGTAGACCATACAGCATACATCCATAATCTACTATTGATCTCACACATGCGACATATAAATTCTTTGCTACTACATAATCTGCACCCCATCTTTAGTTATTAAACACATCAAATTCAGGGATTTTTCACCAACAAGTTGATTTATATGCAGCATCAATTTTATTTATCCGAAATCATTTCGCGTACCAAAAAGCTCTTAATTCTCAAGTATTCGATTCCGAAAAGTTCTCGATTTTGCCCAACCTTAGTAGTTTTTATCACTAAAAACGAATGTTAACATTATAGTATTTTCTCTCACTGCTGACGGAAATCCAGTTTTAACAGCAGTATTTAATGGCAAACAATATTTATAATTTATTTATGTTTATAACAATTTTCGAACTGTTCCCTCGTTGCAAATACACTAGAAATTATATGCGAGCCACCTTCCTGAAACACGCCAATTAGCAACTGCTGTTATTCAATTCTTAACTACTTAACCTGGATAATGCGTTTATAATCTAATCGCGAACTCTGCGCATTGTACTGTTAGGTCTAGTTTCCACCATCCCTTTCTTCGAGTGTTCTACTACCTCTATTTATCTGTCTACTTCTCTTGTTATTCCACACACACTGCTCGCAATCTGATGTCCCTTAACAAGTTGCCTTCCGGGTGGTCCCATACGTTTTTCGCTCGCCTGCAAGGTATGTTACAACTGGAATATCCTTGGCTTTGTGTATTCGCACGGTATACTATAGGATAAACGAAAAGCTAATCTGAAAATGTAAACACAAAGTTCTACTGCCAGAAGGTGCACGTTTCTGTTTATATTTAAGTATTTAAGCCAGGCGCCTCAGATTTTTTTCTTGTGTAAATCATTGTTGAGAAGTGTTGATATATTCACCAATTTCTATATACTAAAACAAACGTTTGTGCGATTAACTCTTACCCTTGAAATTTCACAACAATGCGTATACATTACGCATGTATTAAATCATATAAATTTAATAATTAACGCAACACTGAATCTCTATCCGGGGTTAGCGCGATTTACGAGGCGTGTATAATTGAAAGTGGAAACTTGGTCTCCGTTCCCGAGCACTACCACAGCTTAACATCTTAATAAAGTGTTAATGGGCATCGTGTTGTTGAACCTATAAAGAGATCAATACACGTTCGGTGCGTTGTTAAGAGGCTGTAACAGAAATGGTAAAATTATGAATGGTGTTTACCATGTAGATGAGGTAAATAATGGAATGTGTCAACCGTGTTCTTCGGTTAGTGCACACATCGGATGTTGTTGCACAAGACCAGTTAACGGGTTTAGGCCTATTGTGCTCGCGAAGCTCTGGCTCGGTAGGGAATTTTTACGCTTGTAATGTATACGTACACACAGAGGTAGGTATATAAAATTTACTTACTTCATTAAATTAAACTCGATAATGTTTATCTTTGCACGAAAGTGTTGTTCATACATTATTTATAACCGCTTCTGGCGATGGAGTTATTCGAATTTTAACGCCTGACGTTTTAATGTACAACTTAAATTTATTTATTGAAATGAGCATATCTATGCATGCTTAGGTAATTTGTTAAGAGGAATAACTTTCACTTCTTTTTTTAGATAAAGTGAGCATCCATTGCCACCATAAATTATCGTGAATCATGCAGTCCATAAACACTTACCTTTCGATGTGGATATAAAAAAGAGAATTGAAATGTAAATTTAGGTTAAAAAGCTGTGAATTGCGACAGTACCGTATACAGGGTGTTTGGAACCTTCGAAGGTATTTCGAATATGTAATTGGCAAGTTAATAAAATGGTAAATATGGGAGATGACAAGTTACAGATTTTATTGGAACAGTTTGCAACCCCCAAATGAATCAATTTTACCACTTGGTCCACCAAATTAGAGCTATACAGGCTGATTCATTTTCGATCCTCACCATCAGGATCTAGCTGATTTGTTATTAAAGTTTGCGCTTGTTGGGAAGCTAAATGAGTTTATGACAAATTGGTAATTTGAGATTAAAAAAATGAAAAGCTTTCATTTCCTCCTTCGACTAATGTTTTTATTACATATCTGCTGTGCGTTGGTTTGTTATGACTGTCTGTAGCAAAAGGTGATTTTTTTTTCCAAGACACGTGCACTGTGCCCTCATATCTTCCAGCAAAATCCAGCCCGTAATCCGATTTTCTAAACCTATTCCTAGCCGTACTTCTCAGAACCAGGAAAATAAATTTATGTTGTAGCGGTCCTTTACATTGAGAAAATAAATACTGAGAAAAAAATAGTAGCAAGTAAAAAGGTCAATAGCATATGGCACAAATGACCTATTTAGTTGCTGCAACGGCCGATATTCAAACAACCTGCATATTGCATATTCTTAGTTTCCACACTCCACTGATTTTTCTTTCATATCGGTGTGGTAATTTGCACTAATGTTGCAATAACTCCATCACGCTTTGATTAGGAACGATGTGAAGAGCAGACTACAGAACTAACCCTAGCAATAAGATTTTTATAAAACTCAGCAGCGGACACAATAGTTATTATAAGTAATCACAACATAATGTGTATAATTATCTGAGGGCGACTCTCTCGTTTAGATTCCTAACCCAGTTGAATTATTAATTATTATTGAATAAAATTAAATAGTCGACATGTAAAAATTAAAGGGTTCTAATAGTTGCCCTCAGTGTAATTATTTTACTGGAAGATATATCTACAAGTGGTATATTTTTTATATCAAAATAGACAAATATTTAGTTTCTAATTATGTAAATTGGCATCCGTTTATTGAAATTAACTGAATTAAATGAATGGGTGTAATTAGATTGAAGTATTATATAGACAAACAAACTGTTTAATTGGACTTATTTGTTGAGGTATTTATAATAGTAATTCGTTTTTAAATAACTGCTTTTATTTGGGAGGATTCAACAGGTTTAGTAACAACAAGTAGAGATATATTTGCCACAAGTAAATTATTGCCAACAACTCAATTTATTTGAAACGTTTTTCTCAGTGCAGTTAATGATATGGTAGCAATATTATTACACCTAGCACGGTATTCTCTTCAAGGTAACTCTCGCTCTTGGAGTCTTTGTCCCATTAGGAGGATAATGTGATGTTTCCCATTCCTTTTTCAACTTAAAAATTTAATCAACTATTAATTCTCACGCTACTGCACGAATACTCTGTATGTTATCTAAGGTTTGTGCGTTGCGGTTACACCTATACACACTGGGGCATGTTTTATCTTTCTCAGATATGCAAGGAGGGAATCTGCTATATTGTTTTACTTACGAATTAGTGTAGAAAACCCCCATGGAACAAGCCTCTAAAAACGTCACATTATTATACCGTGTTTTCTAGTAAAACATAATAAATAAGGAAAACGGAAATGTATAAGCGTTAGAATTAGTGTTTATTTTTTTTTTTTTCTGGTCGATTCATCCTTAACTTATAATGAACTTCATCTTATCTTAATATTCAAAAATAAGAAATAATAGCTTGGAGAATGTAGCTCCCATGGTGAAAATATTCTTTTTTATCTCTGACTAAAGTAAGGTAAAATAAAATAAGGTTTATTTTCAAACACCATTTATATTGGTGCAGAACAAATACAGTTAGGTAAAACAGTAACAAATAAAAATGATAATGAAAAATGCAAGCTGAATACATTTTAACATATATTTTATTTGGGATGGATAAAGCTTAAGCAATTTGCTGCTTATCAGGCACCGCCTCGTACTAGTTGAAATCCCTCAAGGCATTCGATTAATGCTAGAACTTATAATAATACAATAACAACAATAACGATTAAGCTAATGATTTAACAATAGTAATAGTAAATAATGTTAATAAAATGAGAATAACATTAAATTGAAATTGAGGCAATATGAAATGAGAAAATATAACATTTGAATCATGATACTTTTAAAAATGCATTCTCACATTGAAAACCAACATATTTTTTACAATTCCTGTACACTTAGAATAATAATATAGACAGGATGTCACACGATGAATGTCAGCGATCTATATATGAAAAACTATTTACCAGAAAAATTTGAAAATTTTAGTATATACTAACATAGATTTGACCTAGTCGAGCAAAATATGTACAAGTCTTTAACACTTTCGGTTATATAAGATGTGACATTAATTTTCCTATTTTAAATGTAACGCACTGTATATTTTTATATTTTTGAATTGCCCTTAAAATTCTAGTTAAAGTTTATGTAAGGATTCCTATACTTTGTTTTCGAGATATTTCGATTCTTTGCAGAAAAGTAATATTTGCAACCCCTTACAAAAACGTTAATATCTTATATGCGCTTCCAGTTTTCTTCAGTTCATTTGGTATACTTATGGATTAAAGATAAATGCATCAAGATGGCGTATAAAATTATTTTACCTCATACAAGGCGTGCATGAACGTTATTAAAACATTAGTTCCAAAAAATGCTGAAAAGCCAAAAATTTCAAATGGAATACCCAATTTTTTCTACCTTATAATTACTTAACGTTAAAAATAATTTCCAGATGATGCAGTGGAACTGTTAATACTGTGCAAATCAAAATGCCAGCACGTCTTAATTATAAAAACGGAGACTATTTAAATTCATTTATTATCTATGGAGACAAAGTGATATCAAAAACATATGACGCTTTCACTCTACGGTATCAGAGAAACAGAAACTATATAATGGGCAAGCCGACGAAGTAGCCAAGGACATGTGGGTATGTGGGATTACTAAGGATTCCGCAAGAAGGGAGATCTGGATCTGGTTAGGTAAAGAAAGTACAAAGAAATGGAGCTCGACTGAGGGTCAACTCCATACCAAAGCGCTGATAGGGACCGGACACCGTTCCCTGAAAAAGCATCTATACGACACAGGTGGAGTAAGCGAACCGTGGTGCAGAAGATGCGAACGACAGGAGGAAACGAGTTTACATGTAATCTGCACATGTGAGGAATGGAAGGTACTCAGGCAAAAATATTTCGGGAAAGAGCTATTGGAGCCTTCGAAGGTTCTAAAGTTTCCACTGGGCAAGATACTGGGCTTTATAGAGAACACCAAGCTGCTCGAGTGGAAATAAGAAACTTAATAGGGATCGTACAATGAGCACCTAGTTCAAGTGCCCGGACTTTAGGTGCCCATCCCAACTTAATGAATGAATGAATGAACAGAAACCGTCTGTGTCTGCTTTAAAACGTATAATTGACAATTTTAAAAATAGTGGCACAGTCAGGGCTACAATCCGAAAAAGAAAACCTTTTGTTAATAACTATACGACAATACAATAATTGCCATTATGGCTTAGTTTCTAGCATTTCCGATGGCATCGCTGAGACAAGCTTCTTTGAAATCAGAAATCTCAAAGGATTCAGTACACAGAAACTTAAAGAACCATAAAATGAAGGGTACTTGTTCCACTTGGTCAAAATTTGAAAGAACAAGATTACAGGAAGAGAGAATAGTTTTGCCATATTATTTTAACGAGGCACCACGGTGATACTAGCTTTTTAGAAAATATTATATGGACGCACGAAGCTAAATTTACAAAGAATGGAATTTTTAATCGCCACAATTCCCATTACTGGAATGACAAAGAAATTTTTTTTTTAAAATTGGTATTTTAATGTTTACGCGACAGCAAGGAATGATAGGGTGGTGACATATTTATCAAGACAATTTATGCGGTAAAGAAATCTTTTTGTCTGTAATACTATAAACTGATTAAATTTCCTTGTAGTTGTAAAATATTTGAATCTTTTAGAAACTTTATACAATGAGTATTTACAAAATTTTGCTCCCGGAATTTTGAACATTTATTAAATAATTGCTTCAACATTGCTAACTTATTTTTTCACTATATCATATATTTAGTCTTGTTAATACAAATTGTAGCTCTGACTGAGCGATTACTTTTAAATTTTGTGCTATACATTTTAAAGCAGTTACGGACGGTTTCCGTTTCCCTGCGAAAGCGTTACGTGTTTTTGATATCACTTTGTTACATTCTCCACAGATAATAAATAAACTTAAATAGTCTTCGTTTGTATAGTTAGACGCGCTGGCATTTTGGTTTACACAATATTGACAGTTCTACTGCGATTGTTTTTGCGCTATCTCGGGCTTGGCTAACTTGTCACATTTTTTAAAATGTGTAAAAAATCATATACATCATTTACAATGACAATAGCAACCGTAGTGGCAATAGCAACAATAACACGGCTGCTGGTTTAGTGGCTTGCATTGTTGGCTATCAGCCGTGGGGTCCTCGATTCGAGCCCGACGGATTGCTCTCAGAATGAGGTTCTCATGGTTTTCCTCGGTTTTCCTCACTCCTTGGCAAATGCTGAGAGACACGAACTTTTTTAAGTCGTTCTACGGACGCATGCGTAATAATAACTCAAAATAGGGAGTAGGTAAGGTAGAGTTAAGAAGAGGTATTATCACGTGACATATTCTTCCTTCTGGTACATCGTTACTTTACGAACGCTTCTGAAAAGCCTTGCAAAAGAGCGGTAGAGTTGTCAGTTTTGCACCTTATAACCACTACTAAATCCAGCCAGATCACAATTAAATGCACTATAATATACTTTAATCACAAACGACAACTAACCAAATTGTTTTTCAAACAACTTAGCTAATTTATGCGCATGCGTTGAAATTATTACCTTGTAATTCTCTTATTTACACTTTTAAATGGGTTTCCGCTTTTTTAGTGTTCCTTGTCATAAATTCACCGAAATCTAGCTAACACAAAAGGTTTGGAATCATTGTATAAATATTTTCCCTCCCTCAATTCTAAATGTTTAACTTTACATTCCTAAAACAGAGTTTGCAAAGTATGATGATTAATGAAGATTTTCTACTCGTGATGATTGACATCGCATTACATTCCGAACTAGCGTCGTGACTAATCCTATTAAATATACTATGATGCTTTAACAAGAACATGTGCCAAGTATCATCCCCGCATTACAAATGTACATGTACCGGATGATAAATTGTTCGACGGTCTAATAACAACGGTCAGGTATCAGTTACCATGACTTCAACAACAGACCGGAGTGGATGATGTTCCATGGAGAACTAGAAAGAGGAGGTGCGTAGGTAGATATCACAGGGTAGGCAGACGTCTAAAACAGGTTAAAACGTCGTCCCCTTGTAAATATTTAACAGGTATTGTTCATTTATTTCACATTACGAAGTATTAAACATCTTGTTAATGATCGCGTAAGCCTGTAATTATAGTGCATACCCTTTTTGTCCATCCTTAATGGTTTTTACACTCCTCTCTATTCTTTCAGTTGACTTATCTAAATTACGATTGGGAAAAGTAACTCTACTAGAAGCTGTGATCGGTATCTTTTAATAAAGTAATTATGCAGCGACGCTTGAGTAATAAATATAGTGGATAAAAACAAGAGAGTTACCTGGGAAACATCCACGGACTGACATGTTACAAGAAACGCAGTAATGCGTAGTTCTTTAATTATACACTTTGTTTTCGTTACCACAGTCGTATTTTATATACTGTCTGTTATACGGTGCATTCACAAAGTTAGTAACACAAACTCTAACTGATGAAAGCCCCTATGCTGTTGATTACAGTCTCAACCAAAACAATCAAATATATAAGTAGACCAAATCTCAAACAAACAAATTCTCTGTTAAAACAAATCTCAGGCTTGAAGTTTTATGTACTGTGGAACATCTACAGTCACAAAGGCAATTATACTAAGACCACAACACAGGAAAATAAGATTACTTAACCATCACGTAATTTGAATTTATCATCTCAAGAAATATTAGGACCTTATTAACACCTAGCTTTTGCTAGTGCATAAAAAAAGTTGTTACATGAGAGCTGCTCTCAGTATACGTCTCAAGTAACAACTTGTAAACTAGCGCTGCATATAAAAGCAAGACAAAAAGTATCAAAAAAGAATAATACCTTGAGAAATTAAAACGCAAAAGAAACAATTTTAAAAATAACAAAAAAGTAATTATCCGTTTTAAAGACAGAATGTGGTTTCCGAATGTGGAGCAAATTAAATCACGTGAAAATGGTTGGATATTGTTTGACATGAAACAACTCCATTGGAGTCTAGGTAAGAGATAAAAATATGGCTATCTTGGAACATATGTAAGTAACAACAACGATAGCTCTATTGAAATAAAAATACGCATTATTACGCAAGATTCCACTGGTGATGTGCTATTTGGTGTCAGTGTCATGTTGAAATGGAGACGTAGACATTGAAGAAAATAGATACTAAGAGACTTATTGATGTATCGTAAACCTTTAACCTGAATTGCCAAAGCCGCAATCAATACTTGCTGTGAATTTGGCAAAATTTTTACAGCAAAAGTAACTTTAAAATCAAGCCGTGGGACTATAGAAGAAGTGAAAAAAATTGGCAAAAAAAAACTGTTAACTATTGAAACGAGGAAACTTCTAAAAAATTATTTCAGATCATCACAAAACCGAGTATCGTGGAAAGTAGAACTAAAGAAAGCGATACCCATGAGTGAAAAATCTAGAAGCTGATGTAACTTCTCCAACAAACAACTTTTCAGATCGGTGTGTTCCACAGTTGAAACTACCTTGATGTTTTTCACCACCGAAACCACTTGAAAAAAAAAACATGAAGACAACAGTCTTAGCGCATCTGTAAGTTCAAGCAATCCCTTATTCATACTTTTTGACTATATTATGGCTTATTACACAATGATTGCAAGAGTTTCCTAAAAAAGTAATAGACAAAAGGCCTGGTGCCCTTTATGTCAAAAAGCTCTTCTGGATTCAGCCTTCACTGGAAAACCTAAATGGCTCTTAACCGATTAAAACTCAAACTGTGTCACGTAGCAAAGGATTAGGAAGGGAATCATTCTCAGATAGCTATTGTTAACAAAATTTTCCCTACTTTTGAAGACTTAGAATGGTAATGGTAATGTTTTTTTTTTGTCGCCAAACAGAGGATTAGAAGCTATGGTATTGATCCGAGCACGCGGAAGGAAGACGAAGAAATGTACCTAAATGTGATCAACACTTTGGTCTATAATTTTCACTTTTATTTTTTTCTACTTACTCAAGTGCAGACCACTATTTGTAACAGTCCTTAAAATGATAGTAGGGCCACTGCCCGATCAACGTAAACTAAGTAGGCATATATATATAATATAGGCCTGGCAGGAGATACTAGTTGCAGATTTTGCCAAACGGGCGTTCTAATTGCGATGGCCGGTAAAATAGCAGCTCCTGCGCTCTGGCTGGATTTGGATCCGTCCGTGAACCAGTTCGATATGGAGATCTTCACCTTTTCAGTGAAGATCATTTCGGCTGCCATACTGTTCGTGGGCATTTGCAGCAATGACCCTTTCATTATCTTACCCGTAGTATCAGTGTGCCCTCCAACCCTAATGTTGGGATGTCACAAGTTGTTGGTTTTCAGTCTAAGGATCGCATTCATAGCCACCGTTTTAATAAAGCTCCAGCCGGGGAAGCCCACAATGGTCTCCTAAATAGCCATATGCATAATATAGGCCTGACAGAAGATATTAGTTGCAGATTTTGCCAAAAGAACGGAGAAACACCAGCCCACGTTGCCCGGTAAAGACAAAGCTTCAACTCCTGAGCTCGTACAACCTCAGCATAAATAGTTGCTTGAATGAGCCACTCGCATGGATTATAAGACTACGGCACGTTTTATGAGCACCTTCTGCCATTGAGTACCACAATGGAGGTGAGATGAAACATTCTATCCTGCAAATAACCTTAAGGTTTGTTTGATTTGATACTGTCTTTGACATCATCACACGTGATTTGTCAAGATCAAGAACATTGAAAGCATTTCGCGAAAGGTACCCTTTTTGGGAATGTATAGCCATACTTTCTCTTTCAAATTCTCAAGGTGTAATAGTTGAATGTTGTAAAAGTGTTTTTTGCCGTTTCTCGCGGTTACTCTGAGTGCACAAAACAGGCATCCTAGTTAGAGTCCAGCAGTAATACTGCTTTGGAAATAAAAGCACTTTAAAAATCTTTTCCTAACAAATCAAAACCCGAAATATCTTCGTATGTTACAAATTTTATGTACAGCACTGTACAATATAGTCGAATAGTTTTTGTATGCGTCTGGTATAATTTACTGCTAGAAATTTATTTCATCCATATTTCAACGTCTCACCTCGACAAAGTAAACATTTTCGACTTCAACGGAAATAATGTTAACATAAATTTAGAAAATACCCAGCGTTGAGGTCAGTCGATTTTATACTTCGTTATTGTCAATACATGTGGACGTTGTATTAACGGAACACGCGCGCGTGTATGTCGCTAACTAGTCTTCTTACACATTGCTTTTCTTTTACGTAGGCGGTCAAACTCAAAGAAAACACCGCACTCTTGCAGTGAGCGTCGTTTATAATGGCTACAGATATAACGATCTCCCTCGGTATAACGAACTGGTTTTTATGACTTACTTTCCATAACGTTCATTAAAATAACAATTAATGGGGCATTCTTGGAGGAAACTTTTCGAAATTAGAACTAGCGGCGCAGAGCGGGTATTCATTTACCCTTCTAGAAGTGGTCTAGTGTTGCGTTGAACTACTTTTAGCGTGGATGAAGTGAACATAAATCAGTGGCGCTAGAATTTCTTCTATACTGCTCTCCTCCATATTATTTCAGTTGAAGAGCAAGCCACATTTAAATTTATGTATGCATTAATATGTGTGTTAGGTAAGAATATGAAGTTCTGAATTTAAAAGCCCGTAAATTAGCTTTTGTGTGCTCGACTCTGGTAATTGTTTGAGAAGGAAAGTGTCTCAGACGGTTAAGGTTCAACTTAACCTAAGGTATAAATCAATTTTAACGCGTGATTAAAGGAAATAAATGACTTTTGGAAGTTAGTCATTATGAAATATCCACTTTTAATTTTATTACCCTGTGATGGTTGCGTGTAATTCTCGGAATTTTTTCGTATTATAGTAAAGAAAACGATTTGTTAAAATGATTATATTGACAATAATTTCTCTTTTAATGGCTTTAACATGCTGATATTTAATGTCTTCGATTTTTTTCTTTCTCCTTTTTTGATTCACTACCAGCTGCATCTTTGTCATTTATGGTATGTCCAATGCCTTAATTGCCTTATCAAATGTTTTTATTGTTGCCTTGACAACAGTAAATAGTCTTCTCAGGTTTCTAGGGCTGCCTGCGCGCATATATCTCGAATCAGGTTAAAATCTTTGAAAACGCCTTGTTATCCTTATTAAATCGGAAAGTTTTCAATTTATATCCGCTATTACAATCAATGCTGTGTCATCGGCATATAGAAAACTATTCATAACCCTTCTTTCCAATTTTGACTTCTTTTCACCAAGCTTACAGATTGTATAAGAAAGAAACAATCTTGTTCGATAACTGAATCTATTGATGTCTTTATAATCTGTTTATCTTAGTGCAGATGGGTTCCTTATAAGGCTATTTAAATAGTTGCAACACTCAAAGCTGTTGCTCTTCAAAGCAATCAAGGATCTTACTATAGTCAGTGAAGCATAAATTAATTTTTCAATATTCCTTATTCTTCCGCACAATCTATCTCTTGTTTCCATTAATACTTCTAGTTCTTTTCAATCTTGTCAGAAACCTATTATACTTTTGGTACTGGTGACTTACCTTAGACTTAGGGTTGCAACTTTTCTTACAGAATCTTTAGTAAAATTTTGCTTATGACAGGTATAACTGCTAGAACTCAGTGATTACCACAATCGATATAGTTTCCTTACTTTGGTTTAAATATATGAAAATAAGAATACATCCGGTCTTTAAACAGTTCCTGGTTGAACGAATAGAAATTCCTCAGTTAAAATAATCAACCACTATATTGTAAATAAATATTAGAAGTGAAATTATAATAACATTCAGAAGAATAGTACGCTTACCATTTCTACTAAACTATTTCGCAGCCGTAAAACAAATTCCTTAACAATGATAATAAATATAAATTGTTTTGCAAAGACGATTACGTAGCTATATCTGCAGGTAGTTATATAGAATAAGCAAATGTATACGGATTGAAAGCTGTATTCGCAGCAATTGTAAATTTTAATGTCACATCAATGCAAAGGCACTCCATTTGGATAAACGATATATGTGTCTGCCTTAGTTCTAAAAAACAATTTGTTATGACAGAAGAACATATCTAAGTATTGACACATATCATCGAGTTTTGCTATTGTCAGGTGATATTCCTATTGAAACGTTTCAATACATAACTGTTTTAATGCATATTATCTTGTTTCTCTGGGCTAATCTTGCTGGAAGTAGTGATAAACAATTTTAAAGGCGTTATGGTACAGGTAAAAAAGCATGTTCGCCTGCGTAACTCTTAACAATGGAAATAAATGTTTGACTTCAAGCAAAGAACATATTATCTGTTCCGCTAGGTAAAACTGGGATAGTAGGAAGAGTAAGATCAACGATTGTCAGTGATAAAACTACATCTTCGAAAAATCAATAAGAAGACAATAATAGATAATATATGATAGGATAATACTTCACAAAAACATACAGAGAATGTGTGTGTTCTAGATAAGACAAAAACTTTAAGATTACATTAATAAATGTAAGATCCGAATTAATGTTAGATTATACTACTGCCGCTTGTATAGGCATTAGATTTGGATTTACAAAATCACTTGCAATCTAACGCATTTCCTCAATAATAATAGTTATGACGTAATAGAAATTTTAACATTTTAATAAATCAACTCAATAAGTGAATTAGGTGGAATTAAATATGATAGCAAATTTTTATAACACCTAAAAATGCATGATATCAGCAATCTCACAGAGAATAATAGGCTTGGACTTCAGCGGGTTTCATTTACTATCGTACATTTTTGAACCACTATCTTCGTTCAGGGCGCAAAAAAAGACGAGCCTTGATATGGACCCCATTATTCATATATCATACCAGTGATGTAGTAGAAAAGCATGTAGGACCTAAATATTCATCTGCAGTCAGATAAGATATACACGATAATCAACTATTCAAAAAAAATACTAAAAGCTGAGGGTTGTGTACTTTAATAAAAAGAAATTTCAAAGCCAGATCACATGGAAAAGTGAGTATTGAGTATGTGCTGCTAATTTTAATATCACAAAATTAACTGAACTTAGGTAATAAATACTTCTTCCTGAATTAAATGTAATGGCAAATTTCAGTCCTCTCGGAATTAAAATTGGACATACATAATCGAAAGACCGTAGCACGTAGCACGTAGTACGTAGGTTTTTGAAATAAGTGAGATATTTATAAGCTTCAGGGGTTTGTTTGCTATTTTCAATAATAACAAAGGTTGAGGAATATCGAAGATGTAAGCGAATATAATTATTATAGCCGTTTCGTCTCGCTAATGCATTTCCTAACATTAGAGAACATTTTATACTAATACTATTCCCTATTCTTAAAGGACATTGGGAGTTGTGGGAGAAAAAATAAATGTGGTTTTTACTAAGCTTAAGCGTTAGTTTATTTGTTTTAGTAATAACAATACGTAGTCTTGAAGGATGTCAAATATTTAGGCGGATATAACATTACGGGTCTAGGTAGATTGTTCGAAAACAGTTGTTCAAATTACAATTATGCGAATGCAATTGTTCGGAAATAATTCTACCAAAAGACAATTATTTGAAAATAATTTTTGGAAAGAAATTAAGGTGATTGGTGGATGTATATGCAATTAGTGCATCCTATCACTAACAAATGAAATGAAAACAATAGAATTAACGTACAATAACAACTAGTATCAAAGTAATTAGTTTTCCAAAACTCCAAAACTACAAATTTAATTGTAATTACGGACGCTCAAGCATTAGACGAGAAATAAGAGATAATCGAGTGTTAATATCCACAATTAGCACAGAAAGCTTATTAAACTTAATATTTAGTACTTGTGGCATTCTGGAATTTAAAATAAATAATCTTTTGAGGCAGACCCGCTTTGAAAATTGTATAAATACGTACGCTGCTTAGTAAATGATTTCCTACTTGCCAATAAATGCATCAATTATGAACGCATGTCACAATGTTTGTTCTCCAGAATAATAATAGTTTCGAATAATTGTTTTCGAGCAATTGTTCTTTCAAACTAACGATGGCTTCGAATAATTGTTTTCGAACAATTGCATTCGAATAATTGTTTTCGAACAATTTACCAGCCCGAACATTTACTGCCGTCAAACCGATGAACTTTTTATTCACTTTGTGCTTTTAAAGCAATGTTTGGTATATCTTTCAATAGTTTTCATGTAAAAACTTATGATGTGAATTAAGACATCCCAATAAAAAGAAAATAAATAATTGAGCCCTACTACCTAACGTGCAACAAATTTTATAATAATTTTAATATTACTAAAAAATTCTACTAAAATTACACTTACCATATAGCTCACGTAGTCGTATAGTTCACGTCCCCAACGTTTCCTTACCATGTTTACAGGCTGTGTGCAGCTATACTGTAACATAGATAGATTTGTTAGTGTGTATCGACAGTACGGGAAAAATATTTCAAGCTCTAACAGTAGAAACATAGAAACAGTTTTATATACGTATATTGCTACCATATATGCACCACCATTTCTTAAACTTGTATTTCTTGGTACCACTCTCACAATAGACATATACCGCAGATTTGCACTATGAGTAGACTTTAATTCCCTTAACTTCTTGAACTATCTTGGCCGGTTAACAGATTGTTAACATAATTGTGTGTAACTTATTTTGCAACAGTAAATATTTTTTTTGATATACAATTGAAATAAAAAGACATTTGATTAGTGAATAAACGATGTACTAAACAAAATGTGCGAGCGCAAACGATAATAGTAAGAAAACGTTTATCAGTCCTGGTATGCTAAAGTATCTAGGAAACTCTTGAATGACGTTTTTCGGCAAAGTTGTTTTGCAGGCAATTTTTTTTTCGAAAATCTCTCGTTACGTTGCAGGATATTCTTGTAACATTCTTTAAAAATGTTATTTTTTCTTCCACTTGTACTGTTAAAGATGTAACCAAGCTCAGTCGTTGTCTGTTACTACCTGATGCCTGAGATGTGCAATGTCTTTTTTAGAATTACTTATACTTATACGAGCCTTGGTTCTGTTGTTGGTACTGTCTCGTTTCATATCATCCAATCCCCAACCCAAAAAGTCACTTAAATAGGACCAAGACAAAGAAAATCGTTTGAATAGGATGAAAACAAATTATTTTGGTTTTCGGTTAGAAAGACACCTCTTTCATATTCATCATATTAACACTCAACCCTTAATATCATGATGATGAATAGGTTGTTTTAATATAAAAAGAAATTCGTTGCACACCAGAAATTATATTAAAGTATCATCTTTCTTTGTATTTTTTTTATGTTACGACCTAATTGATTTAATATCTCATAGAATTTTATAAATGATGTTCCTTTCTTCAATACTAATTGTACTCTTGAGCAACAATAAATATTTGTTAAGGGCGTAAACGCAATTTTCAAACAAATGATTTCGCAAGGCAGATCCAAGTCTTTTCAAGGTCTGTAGTCCCTCAATAGCATCGGGTAATAATTTAAAAGTGCGCAGCCCTACTGAAATCGGAGATCTCTTAGTGATTTCCAATCAATTTAGGAGCAATCTGAAAGTTTTATTTATATATTTTATAAATGATGTTATTGTTGGTATTACCTATATGAGTGAACATCAAAATTTAGTCAAATTTATTGTTATTGTTATAAACTTGCACTAAGGTTTCTAGAATATATACACCAGGTAGAAGTAATATACCAAATTTCTTAAACTATGGTGTATGTTTCATTGTTGCTAATGTTTGCGATGCAACGAATTACTTATTCGCTTTTGGGCAAGAAAAACATCCTGCGCATAATGCAACGAAGCCCAAAAGACAATACTGTACGACATTCTGGTGAAAACTCGACTTTAATAAAATGTCACCAAGCAGTTCCGATTCAATACTGCTTTAAAATTTCGAATCTGATAGCACGACATATTTAAACTGTGTTATTAATTGACGGCAATGGTTATCAGCTAAGTGTTTCATCAAAAAACACCCCAAGCAAGTTAGCAGAAGTTTCGCGTTTCGATAGGTCGCTATTTAAGGTAAAGTCGAAATTCATTCTCGATTGAGAAGTGTGAAAGAAAGCGAAAAAAAGCATTAATGTCAAATTTATTGAGCTGAAACGATTCATACAGCTCAATAAGGATAACATTTGCGCTATCACGAATCTGTACAGGATCAGCACCAGAAACCATAGCACTAGTGTTGTCGGTATATAAAAATAAAGAAAAGTCAATGAATTCCACTATGTCATTAATAAAATGTAAAAGCAGTAGTGGGTGCAGAAATTAACACTGAAGGCCTCCAAACACAACGGCAGAATAGAAGAATAAAAATTCTTGTTAACATTTTTCGATCTGGAGAAAGTTTTGTCAGATACTAATGTAGTTGAAGCTAAAGAATCAATCAGATAATGATGTGTTAATAGTCGTAATCTTAGTTAATGATTTAAATAGTTCATACACAATCGGTATGCCATTACTGAAACGAACTGTTCCTATCAATAATTCTTCCCATGTTATCCTTTAATTATCAAGAAATATTTTACTATCTATTTGCTTTGAGCATTCAATACAATGAAACCGCAATTTATTGTTTTTAGGAAAGTTTTAAGAATCTCCAAGGTCAGAACAATAAGTATTTAGTAGTTAGCATTTCTCTTATCCATAAACTGTGCCTCTTTTTAATTATTTGTGAGGTTCTGGACAATACAATACATGATGGAAGTATTGTATATATGTACCATATTTAGCAAATTAATTGCTCCACAAATCTTCTATTATTAATGCAATCGCACCTACAGCACACTGAAATAGTAATTAAAAATTATTTGCAAACAGTACTAAATTATGCATTGCTCGGTACGCAGTACTTATAGTTTCGGTTGCATAAATAATCGAAAATTTGTGGAGTTTCAATTCACATTTAATTTGTTAAAGACAGTCTATTAGGAAAGACTCATACATGACATAAAACAAAGAACAGTTCCATGATGTTATTACCATGCAAAATACAAATAATGTAAATAATCAATGCACCACTTACTGGTATTTAGAAATTGGTTTTAACTCTGCCCCTCCAGTAAAATCCAGTTTCTCAACTGCAGGTATTAAACTAGGATGGGCCTCATTGTCAAACGATAATTTGCGACTATTGAAACATATTATGCCCACAACACTCAGAAACAGATTAACAATCTTAGAAAAAGAGGAAAGTTAAATTGATAACAATTTTTTTATCTTACAATCAGTTTAGAACGACACATCGCCTGGCAATACATACAACGTTGTACAATGCAACATGTGATCTTAGGAGCCCTTTAGTTAGTTATTTTTTTTTTGCATTGTTGTAACAACACTTTTTGTTGGATGTTGACACAGACGTGTTCGTACGGGATATTCGCTGTGTGTGGCAGAGAGGAGTACTGCTGTTGCGTTAAAAGCTTAAAACATCTAGGTAATGAATCTTTAATCATCTTTTCTAAGTAATTCCAAAATTAAAGAACTGTGTTTTTAAATGCTTTATTTCCGTAAATTACATTTTATATTTAGTATATTATTTTTACATAGAGCACATGTTAATTACTTACTACGACTTTTAAGCTTTTTTCTTCTTATATTGGGTTTCCCTTATGATTCTTTCTGGCGTGGTTGCCTTCTCTTCTGGCTGGAATCTTGCGGAATATTATAATCACTAGATGAGCATACGAAATATTGGGCATAGTTTGATTCGTACCTGCTGATGCTGTCCCGAAGTTTGTAACCTCATGTGGCCGTGTGGTTGGGACCAGTGCATTGCCTTGGTCGTACGTCGGTATTAAATACGGAACTGACCGATATCAATTGCCGTGAACCCCGTTGTGAAGCAGAGGAAGTTTCCGATCGATTATACGTCGAGTTGGGGTATCACACTTACCTGGAGGTCGAATCCGTGGCCACGCATTCGCAAACCCGAGGTAGGATCTACCCATTTATTTTGTCCGCGTATGCTACCGCAGGATCGTGCTGTTTCGTTCGTCGCTCTTGTTTATCAATCAGTTCACCGTGTCATTTACCACTAAGTATCTAATTAATTGAATTTTATTCTGATATATTGTAGTAACTTTCTTTTATGATTCTCATTAACCTAAAGCAACGAGTTTATTGTATTATTAGTTAAATTTGTATAATTGATATCAGTACTTGCACATGCTTTTTGAGTATACAACAGTAATCATTCACTTTGTTTTTTATTACATACCTATCAATATTTATAACGTCTGTATGTATTAATTGGTCTCTATGTTATTACCGTCTACATGTAACATCCTTCATAACAACATTTTCAAGTCTACAATTCTTCTATTGGAGTTGCCAGATGTTAATAAAATTAATAATCATTTTGTTACTTCTATTCCGAAATCATCTCCTGATGCAGGCTTACTCCAATTTTATAATACTTATACAAAAAATAACATACATGATAATTTCAGTTTTCAACTAATAAATAAGGAGCAGGTTGCTAAAATTGTTGCAAGTGTCTCTTCTACATCTTGCGGTGGAGATGGTCTAACTTTTGATACGATTAGACGGTCCAGCCCTTTTATACTTAAATATATAGTACATTTAATAAGCACTTGCATAGTCGAGAATACGTTTCCCCAGGTCTGGAAATCTTCAGTTGTGATACCTTTGCCAAAAAAGCCTGATCCGCGGTCTGTGTCCGATCTGAGACTTATAAATCTACTTTCTATCTTGTGTGAAATTATGGAAAAATTTATAAATAATCAGCTGATGGAACATGTAAATACTTATAACATCTTACCTGCCTACCAATCGGGCTTCCGCTCTGGATACAGCTGCGAGACGGCCTTGTTAAAGATCACTGATGACATCTTGACCGCGTATGACGGGGGATATGCAACTATTTTAATACTGTTAGATTTTATTAAAGCGTTTGACACTGTTAATCATAAACTGTTCTCGGCGATTTTTCATCATATTGGCCTGTCTCAAAGTGCAATAGATCTATTAAGTAGTTTCTTGTTACAGAGGTCACAGTCAGTAAAGATTGACAACCAGGCTCTCGGAATCTGCGCCGCTGGTTTCTGGCGTTGCTCAGGGATCAGTTTTGGGTGCTCTACTTTTTTCTATCTATACTTGTGCCTTGTTCGAATCACTGACGCAATGTACAGTTCATATGTATGCCGATGACACTCAAATATATTATTCTTTCCCTAAAAATTGTCAACGTGTAGCTCTGGAGACAGTTCAGCATGATTTGGATACTGCTTTCCGGGTCTGTACACAGCATTCACTACATATTAACCATGGGAAATCTGCTGTTATGTTTTTCGGTAGTAGACAAGCGTGTGAGAAGTTAATGAGTAGTTGTCTGCTGCATATTAATGGTAATATTCTGCCAGTGGTGAGCGAAGCTAAAAGCCTCGGCTTAATTATAGACAACACGTTCCGATATAGACAATAAATATCAGTGTATATTAGATGGGCTTATTGCAATTTAAGGATGCTATACCAACATAGATCGTATTTGCCGATAAGAGCAAAGTTAAACCTTTGCAATGCGCTGGTGCTATCTCCTTTTATGTATTGCTCATGGGTGTGGGCCATGTATAGATGCTTGCGATCAGAAAAGAATTCAAAGAGTGCAGAACTCGTGCCTACGATTTGTGTACAACATCAGGAAATTTGATCACATCTATCACACATTTTCTGATTGCAAATGGTTGAATATGGGTCATCGGGTTTTCTTAAGGGCGTCGCGCATGTGCCATACTGTGATTACTTCGGGGCTGCCCTCCTACTTTTACAATAAGATATCTTTCCGAACGAATGTACACCATTAAATATTAGATTCCGCGGTTTAATCACACCACCGCTGCATAAGACTTCCCTATTTGAACGTTCTTTCTCCTATACTATTTATAAAATGTATAATAGTGTACCTGTGGATGCTAAGGGGTTGTCGCTAGCTACGTTCAGAACCTGTATGCGCCAATACATGTTTAATAAGCAACAAAATGGCAGCAGTTTTTTTTGTAAATGATTGTAAGCTAGGTGTATTGCTTTGTTTTTATGCTATTTATTCATGGCAGAATTAATATTAAGTTAGTTTTAAGGATGAACATTTGTTTATTAGCATCATTATTATATCAAGGTTGGGTGGAGGAATGGTTGTAGTGCTGTGCACTCGAACCAAACCCAACCCTTGCGGTTTCTCTTGTGTCCTCGATATCATTACTTGTTCCTTTTGTACCTACTTTCTTTGTTATATGTCCTAGGGTTCACAGAAAATAAATATTATTATTATTATTATTTGAGGAAGATAGCAGCTGTTATTTATGTACCAGATGTGTGCAACTAAAAGTATGAAACTGATCTAAGATTTAACAATTACCTAAGTAATATAGAGCCAATTCTACTTTGGTTTTGGCATTTCTGTTATACACATAACCACCAACGCATTAAATTACATTAAAGGAACATTTGTTCCAACAGACAATTGAACTAATTTTAACTGTCACCAACTATCGTTGTGTGTATTTCGGAATCATTTTGCATGAATTTAATTATTAAACATTGATTACCTTTTGTATTTCATAGCAATATCCTTTGTATTTATCAAGTATTTTACTTATATTATTATAATTTATCAGTCACATTTTTGCTATTTTGGTTTTATATTAAATTACTATCTATTTAAACTTAGCTTTGTGTTGTTTTGCTGTATCCTGGCCTCCCTGTTTCTGGCCAAAGCCGGTGCCCTTATTTAGTAATAAACAAAAGATCGAATCCACCCCTTGCTTACGACATTTGAGCGGCGGAACTTCCTCGGAAATGTTGTTGGATTGTCGGACGATTTTCTACAAAGATCACAAACCAATCATATTTCACATATTTCATCATTTCACAAAAGTAGTACTCATATGGTCGCGAGGCTACTGTATTATATTTTTGTTATGAAGAATCATAGAGAAATTATTTAGTTAGAGTAGGAACATTTCAATTGTTATGGAACAAATATAGTACTTATTGTTAGTGTAAAACCGCAGACGGTATGATCGGCATTACGGGCAGGCTTAGGCAGGTATTCAGACGGTCCGATAAAATATCGATCTGGTCCATTAATTTTCAGTAATTTTAGACCATAAAATATAGCATCCACCTATAACCCGTAATTAATTATCGAAAACGATAGGAAGCATGCGGCAGGTATTTATTAACAACATTTGAACAGCTAAAATACGTATTATTACATCTCTTATTTATTGTTACACAGCAAATAAAACATAGACAGCGACCGCATTATACGGTTTATATTGAAGCGATTTATCACTGGCTGAAAATAAAAACGAGATAAGGATACTCCTCGATCATACAAGGGAAAAGTAGCCCCGCGGTCAGTATCTGTATTACGAAATATAAAGCTATCAACGTCATTAGACACATCGATCCCATAAATCAACGTAACAATAATATAAATCAACTTATTAATTATATCCCGTATAACGTGCCAGCATGGATATAAACACGTGAACGAGAGAAGACGCCGATACATCTGCGATACGGTGATGTATAGGAAAGCACAACAAAGACGAGAAGACGGTATATTCGGTTAGTTGTGTGTTTGTGGATCTTTCGTGTTAGTTTTGATTTTTACCACGGAAACGGGATAGCCTTGTAGTGAAACCCGATATGTTATTTCAAATATTCTTAAAAATACCCGTGGTAACTTTACCAGCTCGTGTATTATATTTCGAAATCGGTGAGTCTGTAAGAGGAAGGAGCAGGTAGTTTTCTTTTCTAACATTTGAAAATAAGGGGAACCGTACGCATGAAGTATTCTACATGGTATTGTTTTAATAGGAAACCAAATATGTGTGCGCCTAGCTTTATTATGCCGTAATAACAAAGACGAATGCAAGCGCCGAACATAATATTCATTCAAGTGGCAAGCTTTTAAAAAATGCAATGCCTTCCAGTGTAGGATTGATTGATTGATTGATTTTGAGCACTAATATATAGAATGTTCTTTGCATAAACAGGTTAACTAAGTTTAACTAGGCTTAGCTGCCCGTGAGGTAAACCTTTTCCGGCAGATCTGTCAACGGGTTCATTGTCTCTTGGATGACAGTCGCTACCGCTCCAATGTCACACAATCAAAAACTACGTGGTGGGATGTCTTCTCTTCCTCGTTGCATAGGCTACATGAGTTCATCTCTAAAGACGCCTATTCCATGTAATTACTTCCTTAGGTAACCGTGTCTTGTTAATATACTAGTTACGATTCTAAGCTGTATTCGGTTGATAGCATGTCCATGCTAAATACCTAAGTGGTTACTTCGTCAATCGTTTGCTGTGCATTTGACCTTCGACGTTGTTCCTGTGAACCTACTGTTTCTTTTTATTCCATTCAGCCACTACACCACGTATCGCTGTTTCGGTTATCGCCAGACTTGCTTCAGGTCCAATGAATATTATTTCAGAACTCCTTCTTGCTAACTCGTTTGCAAATTTGTTGCCTGCTATGACCTTATGCCCGAACACACACAGCAAAGTAACTTTGTTGTACTTAGCCAGTGTCATTAGGTTTTCCAGGCAACCTGAGACTGGTTTCGGGATTATCTGATAGGATATTAATCAGCTAATCTTTGGGTTATTTTCCATGTTTCTATCACTAGAATTTGCGCTTGATATACGGTGGTGTATGGCGATGCGACCATATACTACCGTATGGTTCTGGGTTTTTCCATAAATATCAGTTCCAGAACCTTGTGATTCCTTTTGGCCGATCTGCTTACCAGTTTTGCTTTTGAATCCCTGATTTCTGTTTTACCATCTCAGTTTGACGTAATCTTGACGGTTTTATCGCAGAAGTGTTTGGGAGTTATTATATCACTGCACATGATTTCTAATTTCGGATGTCACTCTGACATGCCCATATCTTGGGTTGTCCAGTTTCCACTATATTTCAGTCTGTATGCTCCCATTCTTGTGTCCCTTCTAATGTAAGTATTCAAGGCGTTAATACCAAATTAACTTCCAGTCACGAAGCATTCCTAGGATTTTGGTATCTCGGCTGAATTGAACCGTTTCATTATGAAGAGTTGGTGGTTTCAAGTTAGTAATGGAACAAACAATTTCTGTTATTTTCAAGCCTTATATTACAAGAGTGAATCGTTTTACATTTGACAGAATATGTAAACTCTGATTTAATTTGCTTAAAATAAAGAATATCTCACCGAGAAGCAAAGATGGTACGCGACTAGAGGTTTATGAAATCGGTTTCGTCCGATTATACTGACATCCTCAGACAAGAATTACTGATCAGATAAAAATAGTCAAAAAAATTAAAAATAATTTAACGAATTTTAATAACTGTTTAAGTGTTTGTATATGAAATCTAGGTCTAAGGCATGCGTTGTTATGTCAAATTGTACATTGGTTTGGATCAACCCCAGTATGTTTGTTGACAAATAAACCTTCAAAATAAGTAAGGCATAGTTGAGTTAAGATCATAATCAATAGATCAGATTACATCAGCACAGCATTAGATAAAACACATTTCGAATCTGTATTTGAACAAGAAGATACTGTACCACATTTAGCTCTCATGAGCTTCGGGTTCTTGACGTCAGGAAAGGATCTGAACCCCTTTTTTGTGAAATGTTGTATCGAGACCATTATTGAACACTAGATATTTTTAATTTATCTTTTAACTGTGGCATATTTTCAAGTCGACGGAAGCGACTTCTGTTGACTCCTGTCTTCAGGATGCCGATATTAATAACGTCATAATTTTGTTTAAATTTTCTTCCGTAAATTTTCTCAATATGTAGTATTCTTTCTTGTTGTGGTGGGATTATTTGTGATATTTAAAATAACGTGTTTCAAAACAAGCAAAAACTGTATAAAATTAATTAACTATCTTGTATTTTTCAGTTTAAAATATTGATATACAACGGCGAAACGTCTACTAGGTTAATAAAATACGTTTTTGGGTAAAACCACGTTATTTTTAATATCACAAATAATTTCGCCATGTTAAGAAAGCATGTATTGCTATTAATTATAGACCAATTTCGAAAGTTGAAAAAATTGTGACCAAATATATTTCAGCTGCCCTGTCTCTTCTTCTTTGCGCACAGCAGCATGGATTTCGGAGTGCTAGGTCCACTATAACACAATTAGTAGAATACTCCCAATATTTGTTTGATGTGGTAGACTTACCTACTCGGGTCTATCTAATGTTCACAGATTTCCGTAAAATATTTCACCACGTTAATGGATAAGTTTAAAAATTATGGATTTTGTGGGAACTTACTTGGTTACATGGGTTGATTCTTATATACGTAACAGGTATCAGGCACATGCAATAAACGGGTATGTTTCCAACTTCTGGAGTTCCTCAAGGGTATCACCTTTGTCTCGTTCTTTTTACTTGCTTACTGCTTGGTATTTTGCTATTTTTATTCAGTTCTCATCACAACATTAACATTTCTAATGCCTATTCTTATTTTGCAGGTATGTGAATATACATCAAGACAATTGGAAAGCGTACGTAAGTACATAGGCTTTTTGGTTGCGTTATTTTATGGCATCGATCACCAACCAACACTAATTAACCATTATAACATTATACGCAATATTTTGGTAATGTAATAAAATACGATTTCATAAACTATTCTTAAAAGCCGTTTACATCTTTTATTACACAATTAATTACTAACGCCTTACGTGGTTATATAACCTCCATGGTTGTAAAACGTGTACGTATTGGACAGTACAATGTTTATTATCGATCGATTCTCATGAATTTCAGAGCGATTATAATTTGACGTGTTGATGTTTATTATCTTTATAATCACACAGGCCTTCACATAAATTCAAGAATAGAAAACATTACTTTTAAGATTGCAACCTATTCAAAGTTAAATTTGTGTGTCGCCTAAAACCAGATTGTTAGCAGATTTAGTTCTAAGTTTATTCTAATTGACTTGTTTTCTTTCTTGTTTTTATATAACCACTGGTAACTATCTTGGAATGTAAATCGATTGAAGTGATCCAATAATGTGGACATACATCAGTATATAAATTATTATTACCCTGTATAAGCACACATAAGGAGCTGCAATAAACCGGTCATATCGTAATATATATGTTTATTGCTTCCGATTTGGTCGATTCTACATCAAAGCGCATAAACGACACTGCGCTCTAGAGTCAGGAGGTCAGAACCGATAATAAATTTTTTGGGGTTGTCGTAAACTTCTCTATAATTATCCCATTAATTAAAAGAACATATAGCGTTATTGTGATATACAACTATACATGTATATCAGAAATAACAATTAAGGAACCAGCTGCGGTTTCTAGTTGAAAGTCGCCCATTTTTCAAGTTATCTACGTGTATATCTCTTCCTGTCTGGAAACAATTTCCCCTTAGTAAGTCAAAGCAATTAGCGGTTCATAATCTCCCATGTAATTATTTGGTAATTACACGGGGCTGTTTAGAAATATGATAAAAAAATATGTTTTATTATATATTACACTTTTATTAGGGTATTCATTTAAGAGCAATTTTATTAAAATGTTAGAAGTTGTATGACGGAAATTTAAATTGTAATTTCTGTTGTCTTTTCTCTTCATTATACTAGTTTGATTTTTGTAAATATTTATCTATGGTAATTAGCGGAAATTTTTCTTACCACTTAAACTCCTAAACTGCATACTAAAATTTGAAATTTTATGAGTTCTTCTACTCAAATTTTAATCATTAGTTTAGTAGATTTAAATAGATTTTGCATATCAATGTATTATTATGCAATATATTGAGGTAAATGATTTTATTAATTTTATTAATGAGATAACTACAGATTGGCGACACATCCTTTACTATTGTTAGTAGTGAATGATGTTCATACCCAGGGTTATTAAACTATGCACTGAAAAAACGAAAATGTTCAGCCAATAAATCCCTAGCCGAGCTAAGAGTTTTTAATGATTGATAGTCACATTTTGTAATTGGCGGAGAATGGTACAGACGTTAGTGTATTACCTACCGATGTTCGATGTGCTATTATGACTTGACCGAAAGTTGGTGCAGAACGAAACTCATGACAATGACTTTGGGATTTGTTCATATAATTTGCATGAAGACGAACCACTGTGGCATAGGAACTATCGTGTGAATGGAATTTTCAAAGGATTTTTATTTTATGCAACAAAAAAATAGAGTTAGAGGCTAGATTGATAATTGTGTTTAGAAATATATCAGAAAATATTGCTTTAAATTAAGAGTGTATTCAAAATAAATAATGTAATTATTTAATTTAAAAAAAAATTGCTTGATTTAAGTAAAATATTATTAATATCAAACAATTATTGAACTTTATTTTTTTTTAATTAATTAATTAATTAATTAGTTTAATTAACTGTTGAATCAACATCCTTTAAGGCATTCTGTTTCAGAATGTTTTCTGCAGGGGTGATATACCTACACATCGAGATCGTATATTACAATTTGAATAGTATATTTTGATAACAGGTATTGACAGATCAAAGTTGTATTGTAAGTTCAGTTGAAATGAAATTTTTTTTAATTTTTTTACAGTGTACTTATTTTAATTTAATTTTGTGTAAACATTCTATAATCCATTTGGTCACATGTGCATTCTCATTTATTAAATATCTTATATTCCCCTCACTTCGGTGAAATTAGCGGACTTTCTAAGGCAGTCTGTCACCCTGTCGAAAGACAATCGCTATCGAAGTCTGTTAGAGAATTCCAATTCAAAAGGATTCACTAGCCAACCGCCATGAAAGACGGACGTGTCTCGATTAATTTTGAAAAATTTAACGGCTGTTTTGATAAGGTCCAATTTATTCCAAATTTCATCCTAACAATGATGTTTATTGTTGAACAAAGCTTATCACATTAATTTTTATTCACAATTTACCTATTTCTGTTGGATAATTTTCTCCAATGACGATTTTCCTGAGATATGTTCCTGTCCTGAGCCATTCTCCGTGATTAGATGTACGAGAGATGACAGCCACATTCGATGCCTGATTATACCTGCCGCTTTAATGCCCGCTGAATTGATCCCGCCAAAGGTATTCCGCGTCCAAATCAACCTAAAAATAAACGCGTTATTTTAATCCGAATCCAAATCTTATTATATTTATAAGAAATTTGATTGTAATACGTTTGGCAAATTTTGGGGTTAGCAATTTTGTATAACCGCTGAACAATTTGCCACCACTGGGAGAAAATGTTTATAAGTTGGTAGTCATAAATGTTAATAGTTGATATGTATTTGCTGCACGAACCGAAATTCAGTAATTTTACTATCAATGTCGGACATTCTGATTTACCCGTCTTTTAAGCATAGAATTACTCAGATGAACGTACCGAAGGCGGAGGAATTTTTGAAATTTAATTTTAACCGTATTAATTTTTCTATGATGAATTTATATTGCAAAAGTTACTGACCAAAAACGTATTTGTTGTTTGTTAAGCGAATTCATTTAACTTGCCTGAGATTATAATATCCTTATTTATGTTGTATTTACACGGTTTCACATTTCGAACTTTTTTATTAAATAAAATTAATATTTGTCTGCATTTAAATGTCTTTATCGTACAAAATTGATCATAATGGATGTACAAGAGTCTCGTGCGTACGACATCTTGGAAACTGGGCATTATAAACTGTGCAAATTGGAGTAGAGGACATTTTGATGACAATCTTCCATAGCATCTCCTCACATACTGAAGTAATATAAGGAGGGTGACTAGCTATTCGTAAGTTTTTTAATGCCAGCGCGTGCTCTAGCCTGTTTCAATTGGAAATTCTCACTCTGCATGCCATCTGGCAGTTGAGAGGGCACATTTATGATTTGAAAGTAATGAATATAGGTGACACTAGGATATTTAAATTTTGAAATTTAAATATTTAAGTAAGGTACTACATTTAAAATTTTTTTTTTTTTTATACCGGGCTGTGTGCTACTCTGTAACGTTATATAATAGATATATATACATATGCTCATGTAAATATCCTAAATCACTATTTTAGCAATATCTATCAACTATATATATATAACAATGTGCCCCTATCGCATCCACAAATGTAGAACACAAGAAAATAACACAAAACTGAACAATTAAACCACAAAGATGCCTTAATTGACAGAAACAATACCTGCAAATAATAGAAAGTTTACTTTAAATGTTTGTCTGCCGCAAAATAAATTGTAGAATTGACAAAATGATTGAATATACGTTTAATAAGTATAATAAATAAAGTGTAAAAATATACGCAGTACAAAACGTTAAAATACATATACAGTGACCGGCCTAAATATTGCAACATATGGGATTTTTTTTATTACATTAAAATATACAACCATTTTTTGGGAGGGATAAGTTGTGCATGTCTAGCAACTATAAAATTTACTTTGATGCACGTCACGTGACCATAGCATGGCTGTAAATTGAAAACATATGCAAGGAATCTGCAAAAAGTGAGGTTAGATGACATGATATCCAAAAAAAGTTATTTGGAAAAGTTGTTTATAATTATATTCTGAAACCGTATGCGAATTTATGTAAACATATTTAAAATTAAAAATCACGATTTTTCCAACTACTGAATAACATATTTCAATTTTTTTTTGTTTTTAGCAGCTGAACTGCAGTAATATTCAGTTGATATTCAAACAATTTTGTTAATTCTTCAGTATGGACAGTTGTTACTGCAACGGACTGTAGATATCTAGTATTAATAAATAAAATTTTGAAAACATTTTCATTCTCAAATCACTTAGCAAACAAAACTAGGCAAAATTGTTTGAGTATCATTCATATTTAGAAATATTACCGCAGGTGAGCTGCTAAAAACGAAAAAGATGCAATTATGTTCTTCAATTAGGTACATAAGTAGCAATATTTGGAGAAATCGTGATTTGTATTTTTTTTAAATATGTATGTTTATAAAAATTTGCATCCAGCCTTAGAATTAAATTCTAAGCAACCAGTCAAATAACTTTTTTGGATATCATGTCATCTAACCTCACGTTTTACAGATTTATGGCATATTTTTTTTAAATTTACCGCCATACTAGTGGTCACGTGATGTATGTCAAAATAAATTTTGGGATTCCTAGATATGCACAACCTATTACCCGAAAAAAGTTTTATTATATTTTAATAATAAAAAAAATCCTATATAGTTGCAATATTTATGCCGGCCACTATATGCATATCATATAAGTATCAATTACTGTCAGAAATAATAAACAAGCTAAGAAGGCATATGCGTATTATAGCTGTTAATTTTGCAAATATCCCTTATATATTTAAATTAATAAAATCTGAACGCCGCAAAAGCTGTTGCAACAAGCATCGTGCATTGCATCTCTGAGTGTACGCTTATAAATCTTCTTATTACTACCACTACAAAACAAATTTATTCATTGTCAATGCACTTTTTTATTCCTGAAATTCTAAAAGCAGCTTGTCTACTCCCTATATAAATTAATAAATCAGTTATATAAATTTTCGTTAGGTTAAAGGATATGATATTAGCACATTTTCTAACTAATGTAATACTAATTTCCAATGATTCTACAATCCTTTTAAAATATCATTTATTTATTATAACCTAATCATAATGCACATAATGCAACATTATTCCATACAATTCTCACATGTAAAAAGGTCTAGACGAAAATAGATAAAACAATAATGACTCCGGATCGGCGGAAGCCATGACAGATTTTGATAATTTGTTTGTCATAAAATTATTTATGTCCTTCTGACCTTACAAGCACATGGAAGACTACTTCTTATTACTATCGAGTGATTCATTGGAATTTCCTGCTTATCCCACTGCCAAAATCGTCCACTCAACTTTTACAACGTAATT
>RXPK01004545.1:0-67542 GCA_004143645.1 Protaetia brevitarsis | reverse complement strand
GTGCCCACCCTCTTCATAACTCACGAGCCGCCACTGCTAGCTACTAATAATGCGATACTGCGGTAATTACAGTACTACCTATGCGCAATTATACGTAGGGGTAATTCATTTTTGTACAAACATTGTGATTTGGAGCACTATCGACAATTAGTGTTATCAATTGCTAGTTATAAAATCATGACAACTATATTTTTGACTCAATCGCAGTGACCGGTTACGATAATATTATTAACCAATATTATATTATATTATATATTAGATATATTATATAATATAATATATATTATTGGTTATATATTATTATATAACCAATATTGGTTAACTGGTTAAAATGTACAGCGCTAGTAGAGACCCAAGAAATTCCTCCAAACCAAAATTTTTGAAATATCTTCAGATCACTTTTATTACATTATGTGGAATGGCTGTCCATTGAACTCCGTCTCTTGGACATTCTGCAAGGGTCAAACTTGATTTCTGCTTTCTTATATGATCAAGATTGTGCACAAGCAATCCTTAGATGAACCCAAAAAGTACTCCATCTTTCCCTCTTTCTTTCTCTAATGAACGGTGTGTTTTTGAAAAATAATCTTACTTCAATAATTTGACGGAGTACTCGACACAAAAATACGTCTATACATATGAAACTACTATCATTTTAACAGTCAGTAATTATGTCTGTATGCAATCGACAAGTTTTTTGTAAATTGAAATCTTCACTTCTTTAGGAACTTTTTTTTCCCTTATGTGCTCGTCTACATATTTACATTTATGGTTAAATATTATCGTTATATTTCAGTACACAATTTATCTTCTCCTTCTTGAAATTGCGGCAAGAGAATTATGCATAATTAAATTCAAATCACAAATGACACTTGTTGATTGTCAATCTATTATTTATAATCGTGTTTATTTAATTCGGTAATGCCTTGAAATTAAAAACTCATATTGTAGAATTTTGTGAATGCGTTGGTGCTGGATTTGTCAGTTCTACGTTGATGTATTTAAATAACAAAACACACAAAACCCTTTTTTTGTAACTTGTAATAATATATTTACATAGTAAGATATTTACAAATGTATCGTCGCTTGAAATGTCGGAACAGAACTGCTTATTACAATATTGTTTTGAACTAGTTGTTCCTTGTTACACTGACCATTTTCCATTGATAATTGCGTGTGGTGTACAAAGGAACGCTAGTGGTCGTAAATTACAAATGAAGAGGGTGTCTGACAGAATAAAGAAAGAATCGAAAAAGGGAAAGATGTCTTCACTATTAATTTCTTAGAACTGAAGGAACTTAAATCTAAATATGGGGACGTAACAAAACTAAACTACGGAGTCGGGTTAAGACAAAACAAATGTATACAGGGTATTCCACGTAACTGGTTCATTAAAAGTTTATCATGTTCTATTGTTTACTTATATTTGAGATTTTGGCACCAGTATCTGTTCGATTGGAACTATAAATGCAAAATACCTTAACCAAAATATCACTTCCGGTTGACCGGAAATGGATGTCAACTATGTTATTTTAAATAGAATGATATGATTTTTTATTCATTTTTGGGATTCTACAACTATAAATACGTCAGTTTTCATTAGCTATTCCTATAGCTACATGTTGCCGTTTTTGAGTTATTTAAGTTTTTCTTTTTGTTAGTCATAATCATTGCATCATAAGAAATTAATATCTTGGTTAATACTGCAAGTAGAGACTCCAAATTTGCTATGTTATGAACGTAGATATTACTCTAAGAAACGGTAAGCACACTTTACATTCTAACATACAGGGTGTTCAAAACTGAGGAACAAAGTGGCATATTTCAAAATGCAGAAAACTCAATTTTTTTAACTAGAACACCCTGTATTTAATTCGAATAGGAAGTAAATATCATCCCTATCACTTATATGAGCATTTCCTATACCTATCTTTAATAGATTTCGAGATATGAGCTACTTTTTGTTAAACAGACTAACTAGCCCTATCTTTAAATGTTTGTAGCTGGCTCTGAATGGATTCACGTCAAATTCATGTATATGTTGAATAACCATACAAGAATATCTGTTCGAATAGTCATTCTATTAATATTGCGTTGTTAGGAAAGTGTAATACAATGATATACATAAACAGTTTTGGTTAGTCAATGAATTTGACATAATCCCATTCAGAGCCAGCTACAAACACGTAAAGATAGGCTACTTAGTCTGTTTAACAAAAAGTCGTTCCATATCTCAAAATCTATTAAAGATAGGTATAGGGAATGCTGATATACAGTGATAGGGGATAATATTTATTTCTTAATTCCGAATTAAAATACAGGGTGTTCTATTTAAAAAAAAAAATACTTAGTCTGTTTAACAAAAAGTCGCTCATATCTCAAAATCTATTAAAGATAGGTATAGGGAATGCTCATATAAAGTGATAGGGGTTGATATTTACTTTTTAATTCCGAATTAAAATACAGGATGTTTTATTTAAAGAAATTGAGTTTTCTGCATTTGAACATATGCCACTTTGTTCCTCAGTTTTGAACACCCTGTATGTTAGAATGTAAAGTGTGCTTACCATTTCTTAGAGTTATATCTATATTCATAACATAGCAAATTTGGAGTGTCTGCTTGCAGTATTAACCGAGATATTAATTTCTCAATGATGCAATGATTATGACTAATCAAAAAAGAAAAACTTAAATAACTCAAAAACGGCAACATGTAGCTATAGGAATAGCTAATGAAAACTGACGTATTTATAGTTGTAGAATCCAAAAATGAATAAAAAATTGTATCATTCTATTTAAAATAAGAAAGTTGACATCCATTTCCGGTCAACCGGAAGTGATATTTTGGGTAAGGTATTTTACATTTGTAGTTCCAATCGAACAGATACTGATGCCAAAATCTCAAATATAAGTAAATAATAGAACATCATAAACTTTTAATGAACCAGTTACGTGGAATACCCTGTATAATTCTGTTCAAAACACATATCTCGGTTCCCTTAATTTTTGAAGCTTGTTCTCTTAGAGATAATCGCTCTATTTCTCAATGATATGCGTATTTTTAAAATTTTCGACATGTCGTAATAAACACCTTGTACAAAGTTTTATTTTGTCGCCTGTAGAGCAGATGGTGATAGCTAGAGTAGCCGTAGTGATAAGTTTGTCAGTTACCTGAGAGTTTGTTATTATTTTCATATCAATTTTTTGATAATTCGGATGACCTCCTATATTCTAGAAAGCTCAGATATAAACATCGTTGTGTAGCTTACTAACCCATTATCTTTCTCTCGTCAGCGAAAGCTTCTCAATCGAGCAAAAATTAATTGATGACTTGAGAACTTAAAAGTAGGCGCTAATTCACAACAATATCGCCATTAATATAGATACGACAGTGAAAATGCATTTCACTCAGATTATTACAATAATAAAGCATTAATCACGTATAATCTTCGGAATTGTATAGATATATTAGAGAAACTTCGAAAGCTGGATGTTATAAATGCGATATTAAAAACATTCTTTTCACACTAAAAACCCCGTACTTGGATATATGCCTATACGAAAACTAATATACAGTCTAATACATAATTTACACTGCGAATCCGATCAATTAAAATATAAACGGGGCTAATTAAATAGAAACTTTGTTTTAAAACATGCGCTCTGGAAGGGAAATTCAAACTGATAGGCGCCATTCTAAAGCCCCACCATTCTAGTAGTATAGCGATACGAAACACGCTCACCAGTTTGTGTTTACTTGCGTAGCGCGGCAGGTGTATATACCTGTTTTGAAAAAGTATATTGTGTACTTTTAGTTTAGTTACATACACGTATCTTACCACAGAATTCCATTGGAACACGGCAAATAAAAATACCTTAGGATTGTTGTTACGTACAGGCGCGTGTGATTTGCGGAAAAAGTGTTTTCGAAACGCTGTTATATGAGTATGACTATTGTGCATGCTTAACCGATGTGTTTATGTATGGTTTTCTACAAATATTCGTGAGTTACGATCGTGAGTTGCTGCTGTTGGCATTATTATTGTCATTATTAAATCTTTAGGATAAGAAATCGACTAACCTGACTTTATCATATGGTAGAGTAAAAAAACTGTGGATATTCAAAGCGGTACTGGCAAATATGTATCGGTTCTTCTATTTCTAGCTGATAAAGCTGTTATTGCAACAAATAACTTCGTTTCGTAGATTTGTTTATAAAGCGATATTTAACATGATTTATGGAGAATTATACAACATATACATTTGAATTCAGTATGCTACACACACATGTAGGTATAGTAAAATACTTTGACAAATAACATTGTTATTATTTTAAAAAATGAAAATTTACATTTTTGTATGTATGTAATGTAATTTTTTTTAAATGTTTGTGTTGTGTTGTTAAATGTTTAATGTAAAAAGGCATTGATATTTTCTGAAGAAGACAATAAAAAAAAATTGTCGAAACGTAAAAAAAATGGTTTAGTTTAGTAAATTTTTCATTAAATTGTGCAAAAAAAGCCGCTATCTCAAGAAAGAAAAAATATAATTTACACTATCGACTAAGAATTAATTTTCATCAAAAAAATAGTAATATATAGTGTGACCCATTTGAAAGAGGGACGCTTCCCTAAAATTTGTATCTATTGTCCGATTTTAAACAACTTTTTTATTTTAAATTGTAATGCAAAGTTTTATGTTTTTTTTATGGAAATTCAAGGCATACTCTGTAATTGTGTAGGGATAAAAATGCAAGAAATCATATTAGGCATTTTACAAAATAGTACGCCACTGGATTAAGCCGCGCCACCTTGAAAAGGCATATACCAAATCTCAAAGAAATGTATTGCATATTAATAATTCTGTGACAAAATTAAAAATCACATTTTTCTTGTCAAATTTGAAAATGTCAGAAATAACTGACCATAACATTTTTTATTCGTAATAACATTAAATAAAATTATGGGAATTCAAAAAAAATAAAATGATATCTCCTAATTAAATCTTGTTGCTTCCACTAATCTATTTTTCTTCAATGCGTTATCATACCTTTTTCGAAGGTTCAGGTAGTGATTGTAAATTTACCGATTTTTTCATTTACCGGTATTTCGGTAAATGAAAATGAAAATGCTAGTTTACCAGTAATTTTTTTTTTCATGTGTGACATTAATGGGGATTCCCCAAGAAAATAGGGTAAAAGTTAGGCTAGATAATACATATTTTACACAATCTTAAGGCATAATATTAGAATTTTGTAATAAATATTTTTATTTTAATTATTTTAAACAGTTGTAAGAAGTAAAACAAAATATTTAAGGTTCAAATTTTAATGTTATTTTACATTAATCTTCTCTCATAATGTGGTGTATTCAAAATTGCTATTAATTGAAATACGTGAAATGTTGTTCTTATATATTATTATTTTTAAATATTAAAAAATGAGACATTTACTTACTCTTTAAGAAAAACGATTTTAAACTTTTAAAAATCCTAAAAAAAACTCCAGAGCACAAATCACATATGCTAACTCAACTTTTTTCGAGAGATAAATAAAATCCACACAAAAAAACCAAAACATGAAGAGAATTGAAGTTGCACTTGTTGACAAAGGCAGGTAGGAAAAGTGGGGTGTTTTGCTTCCTACCGTCCTAGCAACAAATCAACATTAAGCTCGCTTTTCTTTGCGTTGCTCTTCGTTAACTGTCTTGTTCAGTATACTAATCCTTAGTTCAAGGTAACCTTTCTCAGTTGCTCTGGGGTAACATCTCCACATGCTTGACTTATTCTAACTCTTAGTTCGTCCCCTGGCTGTAGTTTTGACTTTTGACACTTTTGCTTAAGCATACCCCAAGAAAAAGTCTAGTGGCGTCAAGTCCGACGATCTTGCTCCCATTCAATTAAGGACTGTGTAGATTTTTGTGAATGTGTTTTGTTGCTGGAGCATTGTGGTGCTGGATTTGTCACTTCTACGTTAATGTATTTAAATAACAAAACACACAAAACCCTTTTTTTGTGATTTCATATATTTACAAATGCAGTGGCGCTTGAAATGTCGGAACTGAACTGCTTATTACAATATGGTTTGAACTAGTAGTTAACAAAACACACAAAACCTTTTTTTTGTATTTTCGTATATTTACATAGTAAGATATTTACAAACGTATTGTCGCTTGAAATATCGGAACAGAACTGCTTATTACAATATGGTTTTGAACTAGTAGTCCCTTGTTACACTGACCATTTTCCCTTGGTGGGGTCACAAAGGTGATTGCGGGTGGTGTACAAAGGAACTCTAGTGGTCGTAGATTACAAATGAAGAGGGTGTCTGACAGAATAAAGAAAGAATCGAAAAAGGGAAAGATGTCTTCACTATGAACTTCTAAGAACTGAAGGAATTTAAATCTAAATATGGGGACGTAACAAAACTAAACTACGGAGGCGGGTTAGGACAAAACAAATGTATATAATTCTGTTCTAAACAGACTGTTTCGTCCAATCCATATAATATTAAAGTTTTCATTAACCCATTGCGTCACCATTACTGCGTTATGCAGCAATCAAATTTGAAGCGACCAAGAAGTAGTAAATCAAGTAACGCGCCCAAAACTCATTTTCTAGAAAATTCAGGAAAAGACAGCCATTCAGATTACCCTCAAAAAATTTAATAAAGATTAATAATTCTATTGCCAAGTACTTTTTTTTTATTTGAATATTGTCTCTTTGCGTTTATGACCAGTATCATGAATCTTGGGACGACACCATACCATTTGTTGTAAACGTGTCTTTATCAGTGAACAATATTTCCCTTAAGGAGTTTCTATGTATTTACCAGATATTCTTCCTGGTTCACAAACAGAATTTCAATCTTTTCATCATCTCGATGTTCATGAGAATGCAAAAAAATCTGCTTAAACTACTTAATTTTGTTTTTTTAGACACCTAATATTTAATTTAGAGGTATGTGGCTAATAAGAACAATAGACATTTTAGTGTGCCTGGGTAATGAGTACAATCTTTTTTGTTTCGATATAAATATATAATATAGTTCTGTCATTTTTTGAGAGTGTGACATCTTAATTTCTGTATTCTATTTTATTACTCGTTCAATTCCCTCATTATTTCTAATCATCCTTACATTGTTTGTATTTTTGAGAATATGCCTTGATACACTACCTGTTTCGTTAAAAACGACATTTATGGGGTGTACACTACTGTTATTCATTGGAGGTCATATCTGGATGCCTTCTATTAAATTCTCTAGCCACATATCTTACCGAAAGAGTATTATCGGCTGCAAGTATACACACAAGTTCAATTTTGCGTCTTACACTTAGTTGTACCATGATGACACCACTAAGTTGTACACTTTGACAATATTTTCCCTGGTAGAACTAACGCTTCAAGTTAATTTCTGATATGTCATTCACTATTTACATTTTATTCCCTAGTTTTACTTAACCAAAACAAAATACGTTTATAAGAAGAATGTGATTCCTAGTTCTGTCACAGAATAGGCTCAGGACAGGTTACAGGTTTTTTGTTTGTAAGATTATTATTTTTAAAGAAAAATAATTTGTATTTTTTTTTTAAATTCCAGTTTAACGTAACAATATTCCGCCCAATAAAAAAATTAGAGATTCTGTTTTGAGCCAATAAAAAATTAATTAGCGGTTGAACGTTCACCTATTGTACAATCTGTGTTTGGAAAACAGCTTGAAAACAAAAACTTTTTTGTTATTTCTTGGTCCTCTATCACATGTTGCTATGCATTGTAGTTTTTTTCTATAATATCACCCTGTATAATAAGCTCGTGCTTAATATCAACATTAGGCGAGTCGTTCAGAAGCAAAAGGAAGAGAAGTGGTTCAAGTATTGAACCTAGTGGCAACCTTGAACTAACATATACAGATCTATCTCTAGTTTACTACACTAAGCGCACCAAAGTCTTATTTCGTCACGTAGCCATTGTTTTTTTGCGGAATTAAAAGCGTAACTTATTATTATAAATAATGACACAATAAAAAGCTGACCCAACTGATCGCTTTTTTGAAAAAAAAAAAAATTTTACGGAATATACACACAAAATCACAGCAAGTTTAATCCTAACTCCCACATAGAATTACTATGTATTGTGTTTTCATCAAACAATGGGAGAGTGGACAGAATTCAATGACCCAATAATTTTGCAAGCGCATAACCAAGCAGATAGACGCCTATTTTCAAATAAGAAATAAATACAGAATTATATATACGTGAATTGATATAGTATAATTGTCAATCAGAAACTGAATGTTTTGGAAGGTCATTAAGTAAGGCCAAACTCGTTTTCCAGCTTTATTTAAATTATACATAAGCAGAAATCATGCAATCAATAACACGGTCTCTATCGGCAAAGTGATTGTTGTAATAATATGTATATCTAGAAATCTAAATACGTATGTGTTTAACTGTGACAGCGAACAGAAATAAGCAAACAGAATTAACCTTCAATATCAGCTGGTTTGTTTTTGGTTATAACACGATTATCTACTCGTATGTGTACGTTTCCATGTGTTTAACGTAGATTAATCTCCGCTTTAGACATGATGCTATAATAAAATTTATCTAAGATGTATCGTCTTCATTCCGATTAAGATAGGTATTTGAAGTTGAGATTAAAGATATGAAAATTAGTGAAAATATTATATATTTTTGTTTTGGTTTTTAAATATCTACTTTCATTTCTATATAAAATACAGAGCGATTCAAATTGTCAAACGCTCATAAAAGAAGGGAGTAGGAGGTACCATGAATAGGACAATAGTTTTTTTTTAACTCAGATGGTGAATACTAATTCTCTGCTGTAACATTAACTGATGATACATGCGTATTTAACTTTAATAGATAGATATTTTCTGCAGTTTAGTTTTTCTTCAGATTTTGTTTTGCAAAATGTGTTTTACTAAAAATTTTAAAAAAAAATTAATATTAAATTTTAACAAATCTAGGCTTTGATTTTATTTACATATGTCATTTTCCTCATTACATAAGCAGCATTTTGAAAGCAAATAAACTATTTTTTCTATAAAATGTTATCTGAGCTGTGAATGGGACAACAATAAGTGACTTGAGTGAAACGGTGTCCTATTTAAAACACAGTTTTATGATTGCTGTTTTTTCAATTAAGTATAGAGTTGACTTCCCCTAAATAAAACTCTCTTAAATTTGATTTTTTCTCTAAATTGAATTCATAGTTTTGTATGTCCGACTGAATTCTCTAATTCGAATTCTTTAAGTCAAACTTAATCGAATCAAAAGTTATGACATTTTATGAAGATTTTAAGCCAGTTTTCCTCTCTCTAAATCGACATCAGTTTTCACAAACTTGCAGAAGGTAGAAGCATATTTTGATCAACAAATCTATAGCACAGTTTTGAAACAAATGAAAGTTTCGGACGTTTTTATTTTAAACCTCAGTAATACATTTTTTTATCATTACCTACATATATAACTATATTTGAAGTGTATGTTATAAGATTATGCTTTTTCTCTTTATTATACGTGGTACATACTATAAATTAATGCATCATTTTTGTCTCACTTCCTTTAATTCAAACTTTGCCTAATTTGAGCAAATTGGAATACTACATGAAAATTCGGGATAGAGAGTCAACTGTATTAGTATTTTTAGGAAAATAATGGTCAGTAAGGGCAAGAAACTTGTTAGAGTATCTCTTGACATCATGAAAGAAATCAGTAAACAGTGTGTGCAGTAACAAATTATCTATTGGTACATTTCAAAATCAGCAAACCAGCGAAATGTACTAGAAGTCTTCTTAAGACACAAAATATTTAACATAAATCAAATGTCATAATGAGCATGTATGTATATACAGCCTCCAAGATGTGCTGTAGAATTGAAAATACAGAACTTAAGTAAGTAAGTAAGTACTTTATTTCAAAGAAGTACGCAGTACTTAATAGAAAATATCAAAATAAAAAGAAAAAATAAAATGACTAACTAAGTGACAAAGTTCGCCACTCTAGTTACTAATTACAATTACTAACTTAAATTACAATTTTATTAAAGAACTCATATAAACTATAATAAGGTGTGTTTAGTAACTTACGCTTTAACATAATTTTAAAAGTATGGTGAGGCAAAGACTTTAATTCAAGAGAGAGATTATTATATATTTTAATACCCATACAGACTAGACTTTTAGAGGTTAATGTTAGTCTGTGAATTGGTAGGTGTATCTCTGTGTTCCTTGTATTATAATTGTGGGATGAATTATTGGTCTGAAAAAATCATGTTTATTCTTATGAACATCTAGGGATACTTCCAGTATATAAAGTGATACCACTGTTAGCACTCTAAGTTTTCGAAATATTGGCCGACAAGAATCGCTTCGCGAGGCATTGCTCATTATAGTTTTGAAACTTGCAGATCAATATTCTCGATAACTGCAAATTTCATATCCATTGAAATGGGATCTGAATCTAAGAGGCAGGACTGGATTGGCTAAAACATCTCAAAATCAGATACAAGCACTTAAGAAAACCAACGAATCCAACGAATATTGACAAATTTTTAAATAACTTGGGGAAAGAGGTATGGAAACATAAATTTCCTATATATCCAACATTTATCACAACTAAATGTTAGATTTGTATCCACCCGATCTAGTTTGCAGGTTTAGAAACATTTTCCTGATTTACGTTATTAAAGTTTCGAGAAGCACATCCACTATATAAACTAGTCAAAGTTTCTGGACAAAAAAGGTATAATGTGATTCTGACTTATGTTTTCATGTTCTGAGTTATCCAAGCAGTATCATGTTGTGTGCTATTGATATTTCCTTCACACCTCTGTCACAACCTACAACACGCTTGCAAGTGTTGCAAGCAAAGCATATTTAAACACATTTACATCACAGCTGATTTTGAATCATAGGTATACATCTACGCTTTTCATGAATCAGATTTCTTTTCTTCATTTGTAATGACTCGAGAGCAACTCTCAACGACTGCTTCTACCTCAGGACTCTTTGCATCACGTCAATCCAAGTTTGATTAAGATTTCATGCTTGTAACATCAGAATCAGTGAGATCTTTTACAAAACCTCCAGAAAGAAAAGAAATGCGAAAAGGTGCGGAAAAAGGAACCGCTAATATTTTAATTGATACGTCAAAAATTCGTGTATTTGCAGAGGAGCACAATATGAAATTCAGAAAAAAAAAACAGTTTTGAAAGAAAGAATATGGAAGGAATTGCAAATGGATACTACTGGAAGAAGGTGTCAACTCTATTAAGTAATAATCTAGTTATTTTTTTCTGCATTTTAAGTTAAATTGAAAGTTTTTGAATTAATCAACACCTTCAAATGTATGTATTAAATAGATCATTTTTATATTAACCCGATATTCTTAAAAATGAACAATTAATGAGCAGTTTCCACGTGATTTACGGGTGCATGTAGTTTTTATACATGGGTGTGTTTTTCTTACTCGGTCAAAACAACTAGAGGATTTATACGGGCAATCGGGTGCTTTTCTATCAACACCCGTATGTGCGTTTTTTGCTAGGAACGCGAACCACATTGCTTTACATACAAGGCACCACTTCCCTACAGGTTTTATTATATATTGTCGTCCATACTATACTCTGCTTGGCTTCCTGTTTGGAACCGTGTCCTGGGTCTTATAATGATACAGAAAATCGGAATTTTTATGGGAATTTAAAATTGGAATAAATGATTTACTTATTACTTTTTCATTGGAAATCTGCAATGCGATGAAAAGCATCTTACCAAAACTAATTTTCTTTGCGTTTACAGCCGTACACATATGTCAGTTGCTAGTTGTTAACACAACTGTTCATATTGAAGGTAAATGAGCACTCACTATAACTACAAATGCATATATAATTAACGGAAAATATTTATGTCAGAACGATGAACATGTGTCTCCGAACATTTACAATTAAGTTTGTACGATCCAAAGCTATAAATAATCTAAAGTTATTTTGAGTGTCAGTTATAATTTAAATTGTAAATAACTGATTATTAACTGTAACGTACCAGCTAATAATTTTCACGGTGTGTAACTGCTATATCAATTTCGCGTATCCTGGATTTATGTGTATCGCTGTTATTCTAACAGTAAATCCACTGAAGTAGGATTGAATTACCAGCGATAACAGCAAAATTTTCTCCTATTATAACAAAGTTTCTGCTCTTCGCTCAATATATATTTCAACGGCTGCATCTTAAATATTTACCTGTTCCATTAACCGGATATCCAGCTATTACGATATTAGATTATAAATAGAATTGTTTAAATTATTGATTATAAGCAAATCGTTGGAATTTCATAGTTTTGCAATTTTAATTGAATATTGAAATAGAGTATATGTATAACAACATAATAGATTTCTTATTTATATCTGCCAAATATTAGGTTTTATAGCTGCATTTGTTAGGAAATTGTGTTAAGTTAAAATAGAAATTGTGAAAGGTTAAATGTCCTTTAAAAAATAAAGTGTTTTCATTCTATTAGGGATCATAAATACTGTGCAGCCTTCCTGTGATTATTGCGAGCAAAATTATTGAATTGCTATTCTATAATTTTGTAAAAAGACTCCTCTAGGGTGAATAAAAATTACTATTATGATCTCTTAAATAATAGATCAAGCTTGCGTTTCATGTCTCAATACACAGAGATTCAAAATGATTGTCAATTCCGCTCCTATAGATAGTAACAGGGTGTAGGTATATGCCGCGTGTTTGTAATGAAGGTTTGAACTAAGTCAGTGTTGGCACATAAGAAAGTAAACGGATCTGTCATAAATAAGGAAAACGTAACCTATATTTGAACTCGCATTATATAAACGACTATGAATTGAAATGAAATGTAATTAATTTAACTTTACTAAATTATGATTTTACAATTCAGTACTAACTGGTGTTTAACTAAATTTATTTATTACTTTAAATTATAACATACAGTTAGTATATTATTAAGTGACAAACTGCATCTCTCAGTTCTTCTATGGTATGCATGCGGTTTCTATAGATCCTATTTTTTAGATAGCCGAACATGAAGTATCTAATAGGGTTAGATCAGGCGATCTTGGTGGCTCTTTGTGCTCTAACGAACCTGTCAGCAAAAAACTGTTGAAGATATTGGCAGGTTTGTCGAGCAGTATGTGCTGGAGCATTATCGTGCTGAAAATAACCTGCTTCAAGCTCATTTTCTTGTAACTCTGCAATAAACAATTCCAACATCTGTTGTAACGTTGGCTGTTATAGTTTTCTCGAAGAAAATTGGCCCTATTATTCGTTGCTGGACATACTAACCAAACTCCAACTTTAACGGGATGCAATTGCGTTTCTCGAAATTCGTGTGGATTTTCTGCAGACCAGATACAATAGTTTTGTAAACTGATATAGTCTGTTAGATAAAACCAGGGCTTCATCCGAGAAAAATGATTTGTTTAGCAAGTCATCGTCCCTAAAATGTTATTAAACCAATACAATATTCCAATCGCCTATCGTGATCTAATGGTAATAATTCCTGTACCGTAGAAACTTTATAGGGATGAAAATGTAACTTTCTTTTGACAGCTCATTGCGCCGAAGTGTATGATAAGCCTATAAAATTATAAAATGTAATTAAACTATTTCACTTAATGTTAATATTGATTTTTACCTGTTTGTTGAGCTATTACACAAATAAATTATTTCTTACAGTATTCAGAAATACTATTGTTGGTGATATTAACGTAAATATAAACGATTTGAAAAAATAATAGATAAATAATCGAAAGATACTACAACACGCACGCCAATGTCGCTAAAATGTCAAGAAAATTCATTTAATGTATGAAATTTGTATGTAGCTAACTTCGCTCATTAAATTGGTAATAAGTATAGATATATTTTTCCGGAAAACAGTTTTTTTCTTACGACAATCATTTTGAATCACATGGTACTTCAGCTGGTGAGCATATATCGTAGCTTTTAAAATTATTATTGTCTTAACTGTTCCTGTTAAAGCATCCTACTGGTAACTGGAAATGAAATAAGCGAATGGAATTTAAATGAGGATGTAAAGATTTTTTAATGCGGTATAAAGTCTGAAAGTCGACGCTAGTGCTTTGTTTATATAATGCCAGGTGTTTATAATCCATTATTCCTTATCTTTTATGAAGTTTCCTAGAAGAACAAGGCATAAAAAATATGTTTGACTTTCTCGCATCTAGTAAATTATCTTTATTCTGGAAGGAAGATGTATAGGTTATTTCAAAAGTTATGTCATCAAAACTGAGTTCACAATCCTAAATGAAGAATAATCAATTATAGTGGTCCACTTTCGTCTGCGTGCCAAGTCGGAACTAAGTTTTCCTATATAGTGTCGGGAAAGAGCAAAATTATTTATTTATTTAACTATAAATATTATACACAGGGTGAGTTTTTTATCTTGAGACAACGGAATATCTCTAAAACACTGCACCAAATCAAAAAAGATCTTAATAAGATTTGTTATAATGTAGGGGGCTCACTGAATGGTGCCGAAGTCGATCCCCATTGAAATCTTAAATGGGAACCCCCATTTTGTATTGCAGATTCGGATTCTACGCCATCGAGTATGTAGTTTTTGTTTAAAACTTTTTTTTCAATTCGTAACAGATTGCGCTGTAATCACAAAAAAAAACATGATTGTGAACGTCTAGAAAAAATACACAAAAAGGAGAAGCAAGCAAACATGATTTTGTGTTTTTTTTTTATTTTAACATAAACTAACATATTCAAAAAGCCATTCAACCAACGAAAACTTTACTTTATAACCCATTTCCAGAAAATGTTTCGAAAATGTGCCCTTCCACTTGGATACATTTATTTATATACAACATCATGCTGTGTATTAATTGAAATAAAAAAAAATCCTAAAATGGTTTTAAAATGAAAAAGAAGAAAAATATTAGCTAGCTCAACGGGAAAGATTTTAAATAAAACAAAAAAACCATTAATCCCAGAGTTACCCTTGCGAATTAAAACTTTAATCTAACCACGAAAAGTAAATTGTGAGTAAATGAAATCAGACTTTCTTAATTACACGAAAAATTGTAAAGGTTTAATAATAAAATAAAAGAACAGAATTTTTAACCCAGTGACGCCATTAAACAATAAATTTATTTCAACAAAACGGGCTAAAATAATATGTGCAGAAAAAAAATCCAGAACTGAAGGTTCTGGCCTAAAATAAAAGCTGCACTAGACTCTAATTTAAAATAGGACAATGCTATTTCCTCTGCAAAGCAAAAAAGAAAGCTTTTATTTGTTCAGGAAGATTATTCAATATACAAAACCTTTGAATTTCTATCCACGTGGTTTCACAAATTAAAATAATCTAAGCGTAGGCAAATGCTAGAAATTTACAAAAATAAAAAGCTAAATCATAGAAAAATATTTCTATTCACCCAAACGAGGTGATAGAAAAAATTAAAAATGATACAGCAAAATAGATTAACAGAAAAATTAACTATTACTAAATAAATAAATGAGAGAAAAAACTAAAATAAATCTTCCTAAACAGAAAATAATAATCGATCGTATATCTACCAAAGGTACACTTCAATACATTAACAATTATTACAATAATGATTCCTTGATTGACTATATTAAAGAAGAAATTTAAATTTTTCAATACAAAATGAATAAGAAAATGGCAACAACTATTTAAGAAAAACGTCTACTTACATCAATAGTCGAACAAGGAAGTCTTTAACAAAACCCTACAAAAATCCCTGTCTTAAAATTTGTACAACGCAGACGTAGAACATTACAATGACAATATTAAATAGAATACGCATAAAATCAGCACAAGCGAACAATAGACATTTGAATGACTAGAATAATTGAAAATCTTAACACTACATAATTAAAATCATATAATAAACTCTTAATATAAACTTATACAAAACAAAACAAAATTGTGAAAATTCTCGATAAATTGAAAATCAGCTATACCGACAAAGAAATCACAACAATCATAATATGCAACTTAAAATACACCGATAAAAGGGTTGTACGCATAATTAAAATAATCTTTATAGGTAGCTAACCATAATGTAAATCCTGGAATTCAACGACATACTTTTCTATATTATGAACCATTAGTCGTTTTCTGGGATCTTCTACGCCCGACATTGTATTACAATTACAATGCGTAAAACGTTAACGGAGAATAAAAACTATCTCGCCTCAAGACTCGACTAACACTGATACTAGATACATGAATCGGAGAGAGTGATTTTACTCCATTGAAGGTATACTATGAGATTCAAAATGATTGTCGTAAGAAAAAAACTTTTTCCCGAAAAATTTATCTATACGTATTACCAATTTAATGAGCGAAGTTAGCTACATACAAATTTCATACATTAAATGAATTTCTTGACATTTTAGCGACATTCGGCCTTCGTGTTGTAGTATCTTTCGATTATTTATCTTAATTTTTTTCAAACCGTTTATATTTACATCTAATATTATCAACAATAGCATTTCTGAATACTGTAAGAAAATAAGGGAATTTACCTGTGGTAATTAGCTCAACAAACAGGTAAAAAAATCAATATTAACATTAAGTGAAATAGTTTAATACATGTTATAATTTTATAGGCTTATCATACACTTCAGCGCAACGAGCTGTCAAAAGAAAGTTACATTTTCATCCCTATAAAGTTTCTACGGTACAGGAATTATTACCATTAGATCACGATAGGCGATTGGAATATTATCATTGGTTTTAATAACAATTTAAGGGGCGATGACTTGCTAAACAAATCATTTTTCTCGGATGAAGCCTGGTTTTATCAACAGCTATATTAATTCACAAACTATCGTATCTGGTCTGCAGAAATCCACATGAATTTCGAGAAACGCAATTGCATCCCGTAAAAGTTGGAGTTTGGTTAGCTATGTCCAGGCAACGAATAATAGGGCCAATTTTCTTCGAGGAAACTGTAACAGCCCAACGTTACCAACAGATCTTGGAATTGTTTATTGCAGAGTTACAAGAAAATGAGCTGAAGCAGGTTATTTTCAGCACGATAATGCTCCAGCACATACTGCTCGACAAACCTGCCAATATCTTCAACAGTTTTTTGCTGACAGGTTCGTTAGAGCACAAGATGGCCACCAAGATCGCCTGATCAAACCCTATTAGATTACTTCATGTTCGGCTATCTAAAAAATAGGATCTATAGAAACCGCATGCATACCATAGAAGAACTGAGAAATGAAGTTTTGTCACTTAATAATTATACTAATTCCATGTTATAATTTAAAGTAATAAATAAATTTAGTTAAACACCAGTTAGTACTGAATTGTTAAAATCATAATTAGTAAAGTTAAATTAATTACATTTCATTTTTACAAGCAGAAACACCAATCCATAGTCGTTTATATATATGGAGTTCAAATATAGGTTACGTTTTCCTTATTTATGACAGATCCGTTTACTTTCTTACGTTCCAACACTGACTTAGTTCAAACCTTCATTACAAACACGCGGCATATACCTACACCCTGTTACTATCTATAGGAGCGGAATTGACAATCATTTTGAATCACATAGTACTGTGGCTAAACGTTCTGCATGGCGCGAGGCAAGTGCGGCTCATGTAAGCAGACACCTCCGACCTACGCTAATATTAAGTATTTTGCTAACAATTCTGCTAAACAATTGCTAAACATTTCTGCAATGATTTTTATAACAACAAATATGTTGATATCATTAATTACCGATAAGAATACTTGATTCTTGATTCATTTACATATTCCAACGAAGTAAATAACATCTTTACTTACGTTAGTGTGACTTTTTATCAATTTTAGTGGGCATTGTTATTCAAACCTACGCTCGCTTATCAATAATTTCTGCTTCCAATGCCTGTACCGCATAAATTATGAATTGCACAAACGTTATCGGTGGAAAAAGAGCATTCGTGTAAATACAAAGATTAAACAATTGCGATTAGGTGTTTGTAAAGATATTCACCGCCAGAATATATCTAGAAAATTACTGTCTATAGAGAGACGACAAAAATATAACTGACCCGCTAAGTTAACGTTACATAAAGTAAATCCCAACGTTTATAACTGTTCAAGCAATGACGGTGTCTCGTTATTCCTTATGCTAATATGGACGAACGAACTGCATAAGAACTGGGTTTATTCTTTTTTTGTGCAATTTTGTACGATTTAGTATCTACCTAAACTTTTTGCTGAAAATAGAGAAGGTTACATCAATTTGCATAGATAATTTGACATTTATGTAGAGTGCGTTGACTAAATTATTTTTTTTTTCCATGGTCGTTTGACAGAAGAAGTTAGTTATTTTTTTTTTAATGAATTAAAAAAAAGCTATATTTTTCTGAACTAGGTTAGTTGTTTCATTATTAACAGATTTATTTTCAAATTCCATCGTTAATAATGTTATAATTAAAAGCTGGAGTCAACAACATTTCCGCTCTCATCATCATATACAGTGTGATTGATTTTATGTGTCCAACTACATATATAATATAACAACAAATTAAACAAAAATACTATACAGGGTGTTCGGTAAACATGCGGCAAAAATTCAAGGGGTTGTTCCTGGGCTTATTTTAAGAATATTTTGTCCTATGATAATTTTTGAAAAACCCCTTTGTTTCGAAGATACAGGGCGAACAAAAATTCGACAACCATATTCGATATCGTTGAAATTATTAAGTAAATAAAAGTATGTGTATGGCCAATGAGTTTATCAAGTGCAAAAAAATTGTTTACAATGCGTTGTTATTTTTTCGATCCCTATCACATAAAACGGCTGTATTATCTAGTAGTGGATTTCATTTGAATACGTCTCATCGGTCGCATTTGTTTAGATTGAGTGACGTTTGGCTGTTTGACGTGTCTCTAATAGTAAGTGAAATCCTCTATCATGATTTATACGAACGCCGAGATGACTGACATGCATTTAATGTATGGACTTGCTGATGACAACTCATTATAAGCTAGACGATTGTACATTGAACGATTTCCTGCCCGTAATGTCTCCGACCGAAAAATCTTCGAAAAACATTCATCGACGTCTTCGTGAAACAGGCTCAATGAAACGAAGTGGAGGGCCAGGAAGATCAATGACTGCAAGAACGGTACAATTGGAACAGAATGTGCTGGAGATTATAGAGGAAGATACTGGTAGTTCTACGTAAAAAATTGCAAATACTTAGTAGTGGAGTAAGTCATTGGACAGTTTGGAAAATGCTTAAGGACAATTTGTTGTATCCATACCACATTCAAAGCATTCAGGCGCTACTACTTGCTGATTTTCCTCCACATATTGCATTATGTCAATGGATATTGCAAACATTAGTTCGCATCCTGACCCAGATTCTTTTTACCGATGAAGCCAATTTCTCAAAAAATGCGATAAGGAATTTTCATAATAACCATGTGTGGGCAGATGAAAATCTGCATGAGGTATTTGAAGATCTTTTTCAACATCAGTTCTCGTTGAATATTCTGTGCCAGTCTGTAGACCACATGGAGTGTTACTGAAGGACACTCTCTGTTGCTGCGCAATTTAAACTTTAGGGGGTGCAATTTGACTTTGAAATTCACCCCATATTTCGTTTATTTAAAATAACTTTTAAACGGCGAGAGATAGAAAAAAGATTTCAATAGAGGATTTGCAGAGTTTACGCAGCCCTTTCGGTTGCTATAGCTTTTTATATACAGAGTGTTACAATAAACACGAAACGACATATGTTGTGCTTATTCCATCGAATTTCAGAAATCGGTTATAATCACTCTATTTTGCATCGAGTACTGTATATAGGGCTGAATTAAATCATTATACAGGGTGTTCGCATGATTTTTTTTCATATTTTTTTACTCTAATGAGATACAGTTTATATTGTTGTGCGGTTATATTGTATGCGAATTTTGCTTGATACGGACTTTGAACGATGAATTGCGTTTTATACGCAGTTTTTGGTACAATTTATAAAAAATAATGCATACAAATACATTGTATGGAACGACGCGACGAGATAAATTTTTCAAACAGTAGAATGTACAACATAAAAAATATGCATCATTGGATCATTATAAATCCTCTTCTATCAATGCCTCCTAGACTACAACGCCGCTTTAGTTTCAATGTTTGGTATGGAACTTACAGTAATAAAATATAGTTGGTCCATTCTTTTATCAAGGTTCACTTACTGCAGAATGATGTGTTGACATTCTACAATCTGTAATGGATGATTTCGTAGATAACTTGGAAGAGAGGATTTTTTCATTTTCAACAGCACAGGGCTCCAGCGCATAATTGGGCATTAACAGTAGAGGTTCTAACAGAAATTTGCGGACATAAATGGATTGGTACCAGGGAACCAGTTAATTGGCCTGCACGATCTGCCGACCTGTCTAATGAATTTTTTTTCCTGTGGTGATATATAAAAGACAAAGTATACAGTTGAAGATATATCAGAAAATAGAAATGTAGTCGAACACTTATTATAATTTATCGTTTTTTGTCATTATTATCAATAGATTTTCTTTTTCTCTGAAGTTGACAAACGACAAAAGTTTCGGCTATTACATCGAATCCATTATTATATGAGTCGCAGCTCTTTTGTTTTTCATTTTAAGATTATACTAATATAACAATATTGCATGCAAAAACTGACTTTTCTTTAATTGGTGACAAAATATACAGAGTGGTCCATTAAAAAAAAAACAAAGTTATCTATTATATCTCATAAACGCGATTTTCAATTGTTTTTCTGATTACATCAGCGCAGCGTAAAAAAAATCTTACATCTTTGATAATTTAACCAACATCGGTGCTGCAATATTAACAACGTTAGGAATAGTGCGCCGATAGCTTTGAACAGCCTGTATAAGAGCCACTAGTCAAGATATTACCTAGATAAATGATATTTTCAAACCATGCTTAGATATGACGACTGACCAATTAAAGAAATTCCTTCATCTTGTCGTAGTACAAAACATTTTCGTTACGGAGTTAATGCATCTTAAAATCTTTATCACGGAACAAGACATCGAACAACCACTTATATGCCGGCCAATATCAGAGAGAAACAGTAGTGACTATTAACTTTAACGAGCAGAATATTTGTATCTCGTCCCAGTGTAGAACGCTAAGGATATCGTCTTGAAATGCCCTCGCATACCTGTATATATATACGTATATATATATACACCTCAAGTTACCCTCATTGTGTAATGTATTTTATGATAATGCGCTCATGATGGCGTTACTGAAAAACATGTTTGTGATTTCGCGCAGGAATGCAGCGAGATAGCGGCAATTGTTGCCAAGGCGCAGAAAAATTTCGCTTCATTAAAATTAATTATATTACGTTTGATGCTAATGTATTATTTCTACATTGGTATGTTGTTAGGATCGTCCAGAACACATGCACGTCCTAGAAACTATATTATAATATATGCCTGGAAAAGATTTTTTTTCAAAAGTATCAACCATTACGTTCATTCGTCATCCATTTCTATTTTATTTTTACGTAACACCCAAAAAAGCCCCAGAAAATAAGTATTAAAGTTTTTGTAACAGAATATTTCGGCGAATACTATTTTTATAATATCATTATTACGGTATGCATTCCTAGAAAAAAACTAACGCAAAAACGCCAAATATACACAAAAAGCCCACCACGCCTTTCAAATATTTACTGTTCCGTGTGCGAACGCTAAATTTCGATGAGATTAGAGAATGATCTGTTTGATTATTCTATAGTTTTATTTATTATAGTATGAACGAACGGCAAACGAAATTCATTAACCTTTCTCGATATCCTGGAGCATTTCAGTAAATGTGATCTGTTATCTCTAGAAATGTCAATGAGCAAACTGGTTGAGATGCATACATATATGAAAGATGTGAGAACCTTACATAACTTTTATATATACAGCGTGATGATGAAGTTCGGCACAAAATTTATAATTGCGTTATTTCATGTTTTTATGATAAACGCTTGGACACGTGGATTTTAGTTTGTTAGATAAAAGTCATCTTATGATGTAAAACTTTTAATCATGACATTAGAAATCAGCAGAAATAATAATAATACCTATTTTTAATGGAATAGACCATGATAATTATTTCACCAGCATAATAGCTAAACGCCAAAACTGTCAACAAATAATTTAGTGTTTCTTACAGCTCAGCCATTGTTTATTCTCTTATTTATTTTATTATACAGTGAGGTCGTAAATGGTCCCCCCCCTGATAACTTTTGAATGGTATGAGATAGAGCAATGAAACAAAAACCAAGTGAAATTAGAGATAATTTGTGATTTTTTGCCTATAGAGATACGCACATGGCTTCTAATGTAAAATAGAGGGCGTAGCTATCTTTAAAATTTTAAATAGGAAGTAATTTCATTTAGAGCTCATTGGAAGATATTTCTATTACTTTATATGCAATGCAAACAGTTTTACGATTTTCGAAATTTTACCAACTTATCCAAGATTAATAATTGGAGTACTTACGTTACTTTTTCGGTAGCCCTCGTATTCGCTTTTTGGAATAGTGTACAGAAACCTGTAATTACAGTAATCTTGACCATTTACGACCTCACTGTATATTTGCTTAATTACTCAAATAGTATGTATTTTATTTATCAACCATTAAAATAAGACTTAATGACTTTTTTAAATTATTATAATGGAATATAATGGTAGTTTGGTAGATTATGGTAATAAACAATTACCATAGTCTACCAAATATCGGTAATATAGTTTCTGATAATCATAGACGAATGACATTCAATTCCTTTCTATTTTCAAAATAAAAAACGTATTATTTGGTTTGTATTTTTTGATCTGATACTTATGTATGCTTACTAATGCGGCTTTATTTAGTTATATCGCGTTTATATATTAAGATAACCTGAAAATTAATGAAAAAAATCATTAGATTTATTTAAAATGTCGTCACAAATGTTTAGTATGAATTGAAAAGGCTTTGCGTTAGGATTAATTTAGCATAAGTAAAGATATAACTAGATATACCACTAAGTATGTATGATATTTAAGATGTGAATATATATCTAAAACAAATGGGTATACAAACTACGCCGCCTTAACCGAAAGCTTGCAACAGGACCTTTTTTTTTTATAAAAGCGTAAATAACACTGTTATTATTACAGATAGGCATGTAGTAGCTTATATAAAGTGATGTTATTTTTCTTCGTAGAATTTAAAAGTAGAATAATATATAGGATATTCTATTTAAAATGCCGGAGTAAGTATTCGTTTTTCTACTTTTGGAACACTCTGTATAGGCAAAAATATTTTTAAGTTATGCAGCATTGAATTTTGTAAAAGATACTTTTTCCTAAAATCAAAAATAGAGCTGTAATCAAAGACCCAATCTTCGGTGGGACACCTGTATATATATTTTTTCCCAGCAGGGAGGAAAGTGTTCACTTTCCTCTCTCATTTGAGGGAGGAAAGTTGTACTTTTCCTCCCTAGAGCGGAAAGTAAGTGACGTTGACATGATGAAACTGCACATCTTATAATATGTCACATTGATAGATGACATTAGTACATTCGACCCAGTCTGACCCCATTTATAAGATAATTGCTAAATTATTAGATATTAAATTTCAATTAAACTATTATTAAACACTTTTAAAACACCGGTGTGAACTTGGCAAGCAAAGTACAAGTTATTCAAAAACGGACAACGTCAATCGACCTCAATTTAAATCGTTTGTACTTCCACCAAACCGGAAGTAGAAACATTTGAAGGCTTTTGAATATCTTGTACTTGCTTACTGAATTTTTTTTTGACCCTTTCTATTTTTTTAACCTTTGAGGTACAAAAGAAACTGAAGGTGGTACAAACGAAGTATAATCGAACCGTACTAAGTTTATTTTTTTTAATTAAAAGTTAATAAAGTTTCTTGCCAAGTTCACACCGGTTTTTAAAACGACGCTAACTTGACAGTTCTCAAAAAAAAATTGACAGATTAAACCTACTATCGATCATGTCACTCACAGGTATGTCTATTATTTTTAGACATTTAGTTAAAATTGGACTGGCTGGGAAAAAAAAATAGTATTCAAACCACGTGAGGAAAGTGCTATTGCAGGCCTTTCCTCCCTTGGTTTGAAATACACTACTATATAAGAACCTTTATTCTGCACAGCGTGTAACAGAATAAAAACTAAAGCAAAATAAGTATACTTTCCACTTTATCCAAATGTAAAAAAAACATTGCTAAACAAGAAATATTTTACGTGTGTGTGAATTTGCCTCTTCGATTAGCCAATTCCAAGCCGCGTTTTTTTTTTCGCCTATCTAATCTACTGCTGTATTCTTACAGTGATACAGTGAATAAATACTCTAGTGACATTTTACAATTCATTCATCTCTTGTTTTGTGATGGTGCATATCCTTTCATATTTTTGTAACACAATTTAGTGTTCGACGAACATTTCATAGCCACACCAGGTAACACTTGTTATGAATTGTACGTGCTTGTATAATAGATTAATAAAACTCTATCTAAAGGTTTTAAATTTAATGATTTTGTTTTTTTTTTCTTGAACAGAAATATCAATTTTCTTATTCAAAATAAATAAATATCTGTCATCACTTTGTAGTAATCTGCCGTAAACATATATATACTTTTTTTTGAATAATTTAATTGAAACTATTTATATATTCCACGATCGGCAATTCTTTTGTGTGAAACGCCCTAAACTTTGGGCAATAATAAATATTTAAAATGATATTTATTTTAAAGATCTTCCAAATCATTATTGATAAAAATAGGTACGGAATATGATACTTGTATTTTATTTATATAATATTAATATGACTGTGTATGCATACGCTGACAATGCAAATACTAACATATAAATACATATTGCAACATATTTTGAACAAATTCTCAATAGTACTTAAAGGTAAAAGTACATTATCCTATATCGCTGCAATTGATGATGGCAGGAATTGCCAAACCAGGAAGCCACAAGCATTAGCGTTCACTGTGAATAGTTTAAGTTAAATATGTTAACAATTTGTTGCAACTTATCAACGCTTATCTGTAACCAGCTTCTAGTGTCGGCGTACCCTTATTTACTAAGCGTTATCTGCCACGAATTCTTTAGATGTTGTAGTTTCCTCAACCAACCAGCATTCTATTTACTTTGTAAAATACTTGAATTATTTCAAGGATTGCAAGCTACAATATCCTGGCATATTTACCGTCACCGAACTTACATTAGCTCTCCTCTTAGCTTAATTGGTAAAGCACTCGTCCAGTGAACGGGAAGATGTAGATTCGTATCCTTCGTGAGGAGGAACATTTTTCTTGGGAAAAATTCCTCCTGATTATTACAGTTAATAGCAGAAATATATTAATTTGTTAATTCCTCACTGTAATAACCTTGCAATTCTTGCATATTTGCCGTCCTGCCGGCCTTTCAAGATCTAATATCTTGACATATGCTCGATTAAACGCTCGAACTTACATCTCCCCTTAACTTAATTGGTAAAGCACTCGTCCGGTAAACAGGAGGATGTAGGTTCGAATCCTGCGTGAGGAAAAAAATTTCTTGGGAAAAATTGTCTTCTAATTATTACAGTTATTAGCAGAAATACATTAATTTGTTACTTGAATTATTCTCTAACATTTAAAAGAAAAAAAAGAATAATTTTCCAGTAAATATATTTGAAATAAGACTTTACAAATTCAGGATTTTAAAATTACAAAAACCAGTTATGGTGAGAAAAATCTGTAAACTAACGAAATGAATGCGATAGTGTAAACTAAACAAAAATGTTATTTTTAACACAATTATCCTTCACTCTAGCATAAATTTGTATAAAAGCTATATAACAGCCAAGTCGTATAACAAAATTCTTCAAATAAACATATAAAATAAATCTATTTTTAGCAGTAATTTATTATGAATGCTTGATCATTAATACAATAAAAAAAAAGGAAACGATTTCTATTAAAAATAGAAATGGTTTATTTATAAAGAATTATTTATCGTACGGGTATAGAAAATTATAACATTTAAGCGATTTCTTTCTCAAATAATAACCTCTATTTCTATAGAAGTGCTTGTAAAAGTTACGCTTAATTTCACTGCTATGTATCGTATCTATGTGTGTATGTATATGGTGTGAAATCGCCACAGGATATTCACGAAATTGTTCGCGGCTTTGCTAACTTTCACCTTAAAATAGTTTATAAAATAATTTATCGATTTTCAGTAGTTAATAATTATTATGATGGTTATATTTCCACAAGATATTATGCTATCAAGGCAATACAAATGTAAAAAATTTGAAGGAAAACGTCACAGAAATTCTTCAGCAGTTTTAAAATTCGAATATCTGGGAACTAAGTTTCTCAACTTTGATTACGTCAGTGTTTTTGAAATTATTACATAAAAATTATGCCAGAATAATCTTTTTGATGTAATATTTCATAATTAGGAACCGTGTTATTTCATAAAAAATTCTTTTTTTAGTTTTTGTTGTAGGTATATTTTATTTCTAATAAGTACTATTAATTATTTTTATTTCTAATATATTTAACACCATACACCATGTAAAATAAGAAATCTGACTAACTATTATATGGATTTAACACTTAAGTGCGCTGCAGTTGAGTTGAGGATTTCCTATTTCAATTAACACTATCCAACATATAGTTGTTGTGCTATTTATTAAGATTAATAGCTTTCTGCAACTATAGTAAACGGTGATCTAAGTGTGTTAATTGTTGGAAAACTACCAGCTAGACTTTTCGTACACTTACTTTTATTTAATGCATTACTTCCCGTTGATATTTTCTCATGTATGAATTGCAGCGAACAATGTGCTTTCGTGCTGTATTATTAATAACTTTCATTTGTTGCTATCTGTGATGACCCTGTTATATTTTTCATTAGATGTAACAATAAGTAGGCGAACAGCAAGAGGCTACTAATATTTTGTTAACAATCTAACATTAATTCAAATGACGTAGAGTGTAGAGTACACACGGAGAGAAAAAGTGTTTAGTCACCACAAATAGCGTTGATTTGGCAGACTTTTCGGATTATATATAAATACAATGGTTGAGTTTATTCAAACTATAAAGCACCTAAGTACATTAATATACATAACAACTGAACATACACTTTAAATAATTTAAATTTTTTACAAGGGCTTTTCATTATTAATCTGTAAAACTAACTAATGTAAATTAGTGAATTCACATTTATGGCATATAAGGTAGTTTATTATTTATAATTGTTCATTAGGATCATTATCACTTAAGTTATTTTATAAGCTAAATAAGAACCGTACAATTCAATGACATTTCCTATACTAGCTTATATTGTACTAAAGGTTTTGTAACCGTAAATGAAAGAATAAAATAAGATTAAGGCAATTTCCTTATCCATACTTTAAAGTTAAAAGTGCTATGATAAAACTGAAATGATTCAAAACAATAACAATATAATTGAATAAAAGCAGTAAGAGTTAAATTATTTAGAAAACTATGCCATTCGTCAAATACTCTTCATCAAAATAATGCTTGAAAACGAAACTGCAATTCAAATTTCAGAACACCATAATAAATGAGTAGAGGAAGAAGGGCAATATGGGAACACTAAGCTTTAGAACACTGCATCAGGATTGCAAATTGATATGCAAGGTTCTAAATAGGCTTGTTGTAATCTCTAAACATTTACCTGCTGATGGTTGTATTTACAATTTTTCGATGGGTACTCCTGATGTGAGAAATTTTGAATACCCCATGGTGGGCAAGACCCAACGACGATGGGGTTCCAGGTGAGTTAAGAATGGGTTGTAACATAAATCTGGGTGATATGTAAAATAATAAATTTTATTCTTAAAAAAATGCAGGAACAAAGCTAAAACTCTTTAAAGCGGAACTACTTAAAATAAAAAAATACAATAACGATAAGAATATTAAACTTAATCTTCACAATTGAGACAATAGAAGACGAACTCATCCACATTATTCGCACATCCTCCATGTACCCAACCTCGTCATCCATGGCATTGTATCCATACTTCCCCTTTGGTATCATCACCGCACTTTCTGAGGCAATATAAACATAGACATAGTCATCTTCCTCAACAGAAGAACTTGATTATTTCCTTGACGTTTTCTAAAAATCTACTCTTTGTTTTCCTTACAAAATTCGGCTTCTTGGTCTCTTCTGTTTTTTTGTCATTTTTTTTTCCTTTAACACTCCCTCAGCACTTCTAATTGCCTTAGATTCTCCAGACTTCTATTTTCTTGTAGCAGATTTTTATACGTAGTGCTTGTAAGGATTGTTGTCTTTCCCTTGTTCCGCTTTGATAGAACCTGTGCTTCATTCCTAACATGAGACTGTGTTATTCTCGTGTTAGGATCTCCATTATGTCTACGCGAAAGCATAATGGAGATCACATCTCACAAATCCTATCAGCCAATCTTTTCCTGCAATTTTTGCAGTTGTTCAACAAGGAATTTTCCCCAATTTTTCAGACCATCGATAAGCAGGGTTTCTCAAATCTTGTATTGTTGATCCTAAGAGACCCAATTCCTTTTTTTCAAATATACAACTAGCTGTGCCTCGTCTTCTGGGGAAAAAGTGTTTTTAGCCTTATGATTTTCTAGGTTGGAGATACCTAGCAAGCTGACGCGCTTCTTCCACTTTTCTTTCTAGAATTGTTTGTGGTACCTCATACTCATTCTCTTCTCTTCTGTACAACCCAGAACAACCCTGTTACAAGTAATGAAACGATTTAATTCTATATTTAAATATCCAACTATATCCAGTCATAAAGACCAGACTGAAGAGTAAGATAGTGATGTCCCCATGTTGCCCCATACCAATATCCCCATTTTGCCACTTTAAGACATTTTGTGGTTATGATATAATAACATTAAATATTTGAAATAAACAAATAATGCACTACTTACAGAAAATACATGCAATACATGTCAATTAATAAGCACAAAAAAGTGTAATTGTAAATAATTTACTTATACTTCCGGTACTGGCCGTTGAACTCACCATCAAAACAATAAAGAAATTCTGGAAATTGCAAAGTTCACGCACAAACAGCAATAACTTTGTTATCATGACTAGTAAAGTTTCCTACCTTACAACAAACATAAAACAGCACTTGTGAATATTAGGTCTGCTATTATTTGACAGATACTTACTGGCATTTTGTAGATAAGACGATGTCCCCATCATGCCTCGTGGCCCCATCTTGCCCCACCTTCCCCTATATTAACTATTTAATTTATGAAGTATTTAATATTACCCTATTTAGAGATTACAACTTTTTTATCAGATGAATTGGGGAAATGCAAATCCATATTAGGTCAAATTAAAATGTAATGTAACACTCGGTTGATATTAGCATACGTATTGTTGTGTACTGAACAAATTAATTGAAAACTGCAAAATGATTTTTTTTATGAAAAAAAAAAAATTAAAATTAGCTAGCTCAACGAAAAAAAATCTTAAAGAACACAAAAGAACTATTAACCTCAGAATTACCCTCGCGAATTAAAACTTGAATCTAACCACGAAAAGTAAACTGTGAGTGAATGAAACCTGACTTTCTTAATTACACGAAAAATTGAAAAGGTTTAATTTAAAATAAAAGAACAGAATGTTCAACCCAACGACGTTAATTACACAATCAAATTTTATTTCAAAAAAGGTTAATTTACAACTTGTGTAGAAAAAAAACCTTGAACTGAAGGTTCTGGCCTAAAATAAAAACTGCATTCGATTCTAAATTACAAGTGGACAATGCTATTTCCTATGTAAAGCAAAAAATTTGTTTGTTCAGGAAGACTATCCTCAATACTTCAATTTCAATCCACGTGGTTTCACATTAAAATAAACTGAGCGTGGACAATTTCTAGAAAATTATTAAAAGAACTAAAAACAAGAACAATGCTTCTACTCACCCAAACGAGGTGATTGATAAAATAAAAATGAATTAGAAAAATTTAATAACGGAAAAATTAACTCTTTAAACTATAATGAGAAAAAAATTAACTAAAATGTATCTTCCCGAACAAAAATAATAAATGATCTTATATCTATAATGTGCGCACTTCAATATACTAACAACTATTACAATAGGAATTCCTTGATGGACTAAATTTTTAACAGAAATCAAATCTCAATATCAAATGAATTACAAAATGGCAACAATGATTTACAAAAATACGTCTACTCACGTTAATAGTCGAACAAGGAACTGCCTGACAAAACTCTGCAATCGTTTTTCTTACAAAAATCTTACAACGCAGTCGTAAACAACTACAACGAGAAAATCTAGTAGAATCCGCGTTAAAACAAAGTAGCAAACGCTAGACAAATAAAAGAATGGAATTAATTTAAAAACACTTAATTAAATAAATCATACAATAAACTCTTTAACTATACAAACTAAACATTATTGTGAAAAATTCTCGGTAAACTGAAACAGCTGTTTTAAGCAAATCAAAATATGCAACTCAAAATACACTCAGCAAACATGGGTTGCTTATCCATAGCATCATGTTTCACCTTACCAAGGATCATCAGTGCTACTAGTCGACCTAATGCCACATTACGGAAAATTGAATGAGTATTAAGATGGAAATCTCATCATTATCGTGAATTATTTGCTAAATTGCCGATCTAAAACTACAATGTTTATCTGTAAATATCTTCATGATAAAACTGAGATATTTCCATCTTAAGTTCTCATTCAATTATTCCCCCACAAATTAAACATCCTATTCAAGAAGTGAAAGGTTTGTTGTATTTCTATCACCTGCAAAGACCTCATTATTCCACTATTGGTTAAAATATATTTATAGGCAAAAAAAGGGCAGTCCCATAGGGAATAAAGGAAAGTATTAGTTTGCAACTAAATGGTAATATTTTAGTTGAAGTTGATAAGAAAGATGTGTTCAAATATTTTTGTTTTTTGATTTGATATCACAATCAAGCTATAAACACACTTGATAGAAAAAATGCGTTTATAAGTTTATAAACCCACTAATGCGTTAAAAGGTTTCTAAAGGACTTTTACCGGAATTTCTTAATTTAAAAAGGGCGATTAATACCCAAATCAGAAAAAAAGATACCATACAGAACTGCTTTCACAAGGCTTTTAATATTAATTAAACTCGTGCTTTGGGCTCGTCTGATAAAACTGCCTTTGTAAAACTAGTTCTTTAATATACAGGATATTCCACGTAACTGGTTCATTAAAAGTTTATGATGTTCTATTATTTACTTATATTTGAGATTTTGGCACCAGTATCTGTTCGATTGGAACTATAAATGCAAAATACCTTAACCAAAATATCACTTCCGATTGACCGGAAATGGATGTCAACTTTGTTATTTTAAATAGAATGATATAATTTTTTATTCATTTTTGGATTCTACAACTATAAATACGTCAGTTTCCATTAGCTATTCCTATAGCTACATGTTGCCGTTTTTGAGTTATTTAAGTTTTTCTTTTTTTTTAGTCATAATCATTGCATCATTGAGAAATTAATATCTCGGTTAATACTACAAGTAGAGACTCCAAATTTGCTATGTTATGAATGTAGATATAACTCTAAGAAACGGTAAGCACGCTTTACATTTTAACATACAGGATGTTCAAAACTGAGGAACAAAGTGACATATTTTCAAATACAGAAAACTCAATTTTTTTAAATAGAATACCCTATATTTTAATTCGGAATTAGGAAGTAAATATCATCCCCTATCACTTTATATGAGCATTCCCTATACCTATCTTTAATAGATTTTGAGATATGAGCGACTTTTTGTTAAACAGACTAAGTAGCCCTATCTTTAAATGTTTGTAGCTGGCTCTGAAATGGATTCACGTCAAATTCATGTATTATTTTTGAATAACCATACAAGAATGTCTGTTCGAATAGTCATTTCTATTAATATTGCGTTGTACGAAAGTGTAATTACAATGATATACATAAACACTTTTGGTTAGTCAATGAATTTGACATTAATCCCATTCAGAGCCAGCTACAAACACGCAAAGATAGGGCTACTTAGTCTGTTTAACAAAAAGTCGTTCATATCTCAAAATCTATTAAAGATAGGTATAGGGAATGCTGATATAAAGTGATAGAGGATGATATTTACTTCCTAATTCCGAATTAAAATACAGGGTGTTCTATTTAAATAAAATGAGTTTTCTGCATTTGAAAATATGTCACTTTGTTCCTCAGTTTTGAACACCCTGTATGTTAGAATGTAAAGTGTGCTTACCGTTTCTTAGAGTTATATCTACATTCATAACATAGCAAATTTGGAGTCTCTACTTGCAGTATTAACCGAGATATTAATTTCTCAATGATGCAATGATTATGACTAAAAAAAAAGAAAAACTTAAATAACTCAAAAACGGCAACATGTAGCTATAGGAATAGGTAATGAAAACTGACGTATTTATAGTTGTAGAATCCAAAAATGAATAAAAAATTATATCATTTTATTTAAAATAACAAAGTTGACATCCATTTCCGGTCAACCGGAAGTGATATTTTGGTTAAGGTATTTTACATTTATAGTTCCAATCGAACAGATACTGGTGCCAAAATCTCAAATATAAGTAAATAATAGAACATCATAAACTTTTAATGAACCAGTTACGTGGAATACCTTGTATATAAGTATACAAAAACCTTTTGATAAATTTTCCATGAAAATCATCAATATGTTTATAGAAACTATTTTAATAGGTTATACAACACGATTTTACTATTGCCGAATACGTTTGCCATTACCGCTTCGAGCAATGTCACCGTAAGAATGCCCGATTATTGTTGACACGATTTTATCTATGTGCGTACTACAGCAGACCACATCGCGCTCATTGTTGTTGTCTCTGCACTCCGATATTCTCGTCGCGTTGAAACGATAAGTGACAATATGCGTTGAGGAGTCACGAGAGGCGATGTTCGACACTTGTCACACGACGAACGCGAATCCTAAGTGCACCGAAGTGGCCGAGAAAATTGTGCAAATATTCGGATGGAGGCATACGTATAATGTGGAAAAATTACAGAGGAATGTACCCGCCAGAGAGACGACACGGATTTCTATTACAAGGCCTACCGCTGAATACATCAAAACAAGTGTCGCACAGGTAAGGTTGTTTTAATAGGCATTTACTCGGGAATGCGTCTGACTTTTTACTGTATCGCGCGTGTGCACATGAAACTGCCGTCGCGTATATTAAAATTTCGTAGTTATGCGTTATCGTAGGCATGCTAGACATGACGAAACTGGTTTCATAAAAGTAGTTTCGCAAAAAGTTTTCATGAAACCATTTCAGAAGAAAATTGAGAGATAAAAACACACTGAGTTTTAAGAAGCTAGGATATCATGACGTTGCGCAACTGCGTTTCACGCAACTCGTCTAGGATGGTTGCATATAACCACAGTTTCTTGTAAACTTTCGCCAGCGTGACATTATATTAATTTATTTTAACATAACCTGTGAACATAATCAAAAAATGATGCCAGAAGATCTCAAGTTTCTAACACAATACTTGTTGAGGCAGTGGCAAAACATCCGTGGTTATGTGTTTGCAATAATTTCTGTCAAATAAAAACCAAGAATCTGACGATAAATAGCTGCTTATAACATCATATTCGCCTAGTAATGGAGAAGTTTGGGACTACAGGATCTGTTTTCAAAAGCCGAAAGATCTGGTAGACCACGTACACAGCAAAATATTGTTAATCACGTAGAAAACCTTGTTGGCGAAAACCCACTGTAGAGTTTTGTGATTGCATTGGTGCTGGATTTGTCACTTCTACGTTGATGTATTTAAGTAACAAAACACACAAAACCTTTTTTTTGTATTTACATAGTAAGATATTTATAAATGTATTGTCGCTTGAAATCTCGGAACAGAACTGCTTATTACAATATGGTTTTGAACTAGTAGTCCCTTGTTACACTGACCATTTTTCCTTGGTAATTGCGTGTGGTGTACAAAGGAACTCTAGTGGTCGTAAATTACAAATGAAGAGGGTGTCTGACAGAATAAAGAAAGAATCGAAAAAGGGAAAGATGTCTTCACTATTAACTTCTTAGAACTGAAGGAACTTAATTTAAATATGAGGACGTAACAAAACTAAACTACGGAGTCGAGTTAGGACAAAACAAATGTATACAGAGTGATTCTCAATATATGCGACAAACTTTAAGCGCTGATTCCTGGGGTTGTTTTGATCATAAAAGTTCATAAGAACATATGTCCAAAATCGCTTAGTTCTAAAGTTGTACAATGTTTAATAGTAAGTTAACATAATTAATGTTTTTATTATAAATTAACAAAATAATTAGTAAAAACAAAATTAACTTATACTAACTGTTGAAAATGACCGCCCCCAACTGCAATACAAGCTTCTATCCTCCGTCGTATTGACGAGCGAGTCCGTTCTAAAATACCAGGGGTATTTCAAATTGTTTGAAAAGCTGCAATAATACGATTTCTCAGTTCATCGACATTTTCAAAGGGAGTCATATAAACTAATGATTTAAGGTGACCCCAGAGAAAAAAGGTCCAAAGAATTTAAGTCTGGAGACGGAGGAGGCCACGGTTGTGGACCTCCCCGTCCTATCCACCGATCTGGATACGTATTGTCCAAAAACTCGCTAGCAACTAAACTAAAATGCGCTGGAGCACCGTCATGCATAAAATACATTTGTAATCTTAATTGCAACGGAACTTCTTCCAGCAGTAGTGGTAGCTCCTCTTCAAGAAAATGGCGGTATACCTCGCCATTTAACCGCATCGGTAAAAAATGTGGACCTATCAAGTGATCTCCAACAATTCCGGCCCACACATTGACAGAGAATTGATGTTGATGACGGGCATTCACTAGTTCGTGCGGATTTTCTTCGGCCTATATGTGATTATTATGAAAATTAATAATGGCGTTTCTAGAGAAAGTAGCCTCATCGGTGAAGATTTTGTGCGATTTTGTGTTGCATCCATTGACAAAAATCCCCTCTTTCCGAAAAATCTGCTGGCAAGAGTGTCTGCACCTGTTGAATGTGATATGGATACAACAGTTGATCTTTCAATATTCTCCAAACTGTGGCCTGACTAATGTTTAAAGCAAACGTAATTTTTTTTTTGTGCTTGTAGTAGGATGTTCCTCAATTTCATTTAGTACTATTTCTTCAACTTGTGGAGTTCTCACTGCAGATGGGTGCCCGTTATCAGTCGTCCGTTTTTTTTTAAATTTCCCGTTTCACTAAGACGTTGGTGAAGACGGGCAAGTATTGAATGACGCGGGATGATACGGTTCGGGTATCGTTCTTCATAAAGACGTCTAGCAGCACGCGAATTTCAATTAGCAAGATCGTAAACGAAATGCATATCACATATCTCAGCATTCGTGTAATTCATTTTAGAAAACAGAAACTGGCAATAAACTGAATGAATACTCTATCAACTATTGACAAATAAACAATTCCCCCCAACACAATAGTTTTGAAGAACCAATTGTGATGATATTATATCGTGTTAGTCATAGTTCATAATTTATTATTAAACATTCAATAACTTTAAAACCAAACCGTTTTGGACATATACTCATATGAACTTTTATGATCAAAATAACCTCAGGAATCAGCTCTTAAAGTTTGTCGCATATATTGAGAATCAACCTGTATAATTCTGTTCTAAATACCCACATTCATTAGTTTGTCGTTTATCACTTTAAACGAATCTATCTTGTAGCACCGTTCATAGAATTTTGAAGCATTGTTTGCGTATGTATCCACACAAACTAGTGATGGATTGCTACGAAGCAAACTGCTAGTATGTAGCAGCTATTCAATATCAAAAAGAAACTGCTACTTTTTGTAGCAGTTCATCCGTACTAGACATACTTACATACAAAAAAATTAAGCGAGAAACAGAAAAACACTGTAGGAAGTTCAATAGGTATGTAATTTCAATAATATTGCAGCAAAAAATAGTTGAAATTCAGTTGTGTAGTGTAGAGATTATAGCAACTCACATTTCGCTTCAGTTAAATCGCAAAACTGTTGCTCAACTATAATTGCAACTCAGTAGCGCCGTGTGCGAAGGGATTATAAGTCCTGGAACGTTGTTTGAGATTTCTTGAGTGGTTCTACTACGGGATGTTCCCACAGTTCTTTTGCTACAATTAAATACCTATTCAAGTTACTCTAAAGATCGGCCTAATTATCATTTCTTGTACGTCTTTACACATATCGCAAGAGGGAACAATGCCTCTATTTTGTAATTCACATTAATTATATCTACTATATAGACACGACGCTAAAGTGCGGTCGTACACCTAGCCAAGCCGGCTCGATAACGCAAAAACATAAATATGCGCTATCTATCTCACTCATTCCCTAACGTGACCTGTGAGTCATATACCGCAAATTAAAGATTTCATGTCTCTGTATAATTGCCTTTTCATAAGATTTCGTGCGTACGACAAATAGGTGTCTGCTGATGCTGCAATATTTGCTTATACAATCACGTATGGTATAACATAGGAACCACTACTACACACATACACATGTATTCGGTAAAGAGAATAATTACTGACCGGTTTACCATGGGATATAATTAAATACATACGTTTAAATTGCGTTTACTTTGCATACAGATGTTTTTGCTAACTTAGTATGCATTTAGAAATAGTTTATTTATAATTGCACGGTAACTTATTCAAAATGAGAAAAATTTGACGTTATTAAGGTAGACGAGAAGTACACAGAGATTCAAAATGATTGTCAAATCCGCTCCTATAGATCAGTGCTCCGCAACGCTTTCTCAACCACGGCACACCCAAACCGCCACAATATTTTTTGCGGCACACTATATACGAATAAAAAAAAGAAGAGCATTGATAAAACTTTCAATTCAACTTTGCATTTTTTATTAAGTTCATTGAGGTGCTCAAATATGTCAGCCATGTTGCACGTTTGGCTATCCACTGATGATCTTCGAATAAGTGGTACAGTTCAAGCATATTTGATTGAACATGAATTGACTACCCTCATCGCGAAGCTCAAATGATCTCAAATGATGAACTTTGCCTTTGGATAACCAACGCACTTCAGTATAAAACAATAAGGAATGATAATTTGATCCCATTTCTTGACAGAGTGCTTCAAAAATTCACAAATTTAGGACTCTTGTTTTAATAATATTATATATGTTGACGCACTCGTTCATAGTTTACAATAGTTCTGCTGTAATTATCTTGACCATTAGTGCTTCACGATGTATTCAACAATGGATAATTTGTACTGTTGGATTTTGTCTTGTTGCACACGAGACAAATCCCTTTTTATTGCCCATCATTGCTGCAGCGCCGTGCGTGCACACACTAACACATTTATTCAACTGAATATCATGAGTTTCAAAGGAATCATTTGTTGCTCGCAAAATTTCTTCGCCGATAGTTCGCTTCGGAAGATCTTTGCAAAATAAATAATGTTCTTTTATTGAATCCTCATCAACGAAACGTACAATACTTATTATTTGTGCTCGTTTTCTAATATCTGTTGTTTCGTCGATTTGAAGCGCAAATTTATCAGCTGTTTTCATTTTTTTTTGATAAGTGTTGCAAAAATATCGTTCGATATATCAGTAATTCGTCTCTTAACTGTATCAGTTGATAGTAGAACTTTACTCACTTCATTCACTTCTTTAAGCTCTAACATTAATCGAACGATTTCCATGCATGCAGGCAATATTGGCAATATTGTGCGGTTTCTTTTTTTTTCTGATGAGCAATTAATTTTGCAACATAGCAACTAGCTTCTAACGCTTTTTCAGAAACTGTGCCCGAAGACCTCACATATTGCTTCTGCTTTAAGTTCTGATTAAAAATTCGTTGAAAATATTGTTTATCATTATTGGCGCAGCTGGATGTTTTGATTTTAGATGGCGAATTAATTTGCTTGGGACCATTGCTTCGTTAGAAAGTTGTTATCTGCAAATTACACACTCTGGTTTCGGATTCGTCTCTTTGCCACACCATGAGAAGCCGTATTGAATGTAATCTTCGTGGTATTTCCTTTTCACATACTTCGTTTTTTTTTTTCGCTCGTACTGGGTTCATTTGTGAGTGACGTTGGGCGTTCTCTTTTCAAAAATCTTGTCCATTACAACAATAGTATACGATAAATATAAACAAAGTTATCGATATATATATGAGAATACCTGAACTAAATAAAACGAAACAAAAAGCGATATTACATAACGTTTTCTTTGATATCCAAACTTCAACTGCCGCTTATAGAACCCATTACATATTTACTTAATTCGAAGAAACATGATGCATGAATAGGTTTTTCTTTTGAAATATATATAGGGAAAACAAAAATTTGCACAAGTTATAGATATCGCACCGCGGCACACCTAGAGTGGCTTCTTGGCACACAGGTGCCGCCGGCACACCGGTTGCGGACACTGGTATAGAATAGTAACATGGTGTAGGTATAGCCGCGTGTTGTAATGAAGGTTTGAACTAAGTCAGTGTTGCGAACACAAGAAAGTAAACGATCTGTCATAAATAAGGAAAACGTAACCTATATTTGAACTCGCATTATATAAACGACTATGGATTGGTGTTTCTGCTTGTAAAAATGAAATGTAATTAATTTAACTTTACTAAATTATGATTTTACTGGTGCTTAACTAAATTTATTTATTACTTTAAATTATAACATACAATTAGTATAATTATTAAGTGACAAAACTGCATCTCTCAGTTCTTCTATGGTATGCATGCGGTTTCCATAGATCCTATTTTTTAGATAGCCGAACATGAAGTAATCTAAATGGGGCGATCTTGGTGGCCATCTTTGTGCTCTAACGAACCTGTCAGCAAAAAACTGTTGAAGATATTGGCAGGTTTGTCGAGCAGTATATGCTGGAGCATTATCGTGCTGAAAATAACCTGTTTCAAGCTCATTTTCTTGTGACTCTGCAATAAACAATTCCAACATCTCTTGGTAACGTTGGGCTGTTACAGTTTCCTTGAAGAAAATTGGCGCTATTATTCGTTGCCTGAACATAGCTAACCAAACTCCAACTTTTACGGGATGCAATTGCATTTCTCGAAATTCGTGTGGATTTTCTGCAGACCAGATACAATAGTTTTGTTAAATTGATATAGTCTGTTAGATAAAACCAGGCTTCATCTGAGAAAAATGATTTATTTAGCAAGTCATCGTTCCTTAAATTGTTATTAAACTAATGACAATATTCCAATCGCCTATCGTGATCTAATGGTAATAATTCCTGTACCATAGAAACTTTATAGGGATGAAAAAGTAACTTTCTTTTGACAGCATATTGCGCTGAAGTGTATGATAAGCCTATAAAATGTAATAAACTATTTCACTTAATGTTAACATTGATTTTTTTTACCTGTTTGTTGAGCTATTACCACAGATAAATTCCCTTATTTTCTTACAGTATTCAGAAATACTATTGTTGGTGATATTAGATGTAAATATAAACGATTTGAAAAAAATTAGAAGATAAACAATCGAAAGATACTACAACACGCACGCCAATGTCGCTAAATGTCAAGAAAATTCATTTTAATGTATGAAATTTGTATGTAGCTAACTTCGCTCATTAAATTGGTAGTAAGTATAGATAAATTTGTCCGGAAAACAGTTTTTTTCTTACGACAATCATTTTCAATCACATGGTATGTGACCGCATAACGTTGAGGTTGAGCAAAAAACTATTGGGTATTAACGGTCAAAGATACCAATGAACAACTCAAATCACTGTTGAATCGAGTTTTTGTCAGAGGAGATACGAGACGTGCAACTAAATGTTAATTTTTGGTTCGCAGCAATACTAAGCTGGTCAGGCAGTTGTAGCTGTTGGCATAGGTTAAAAACTCTAAGGGGCACCACAAAACAAACACTGCACTTCAGAAACAATAACAAAGAGGCATGTACACTAAAACAAGGATAAAAACTTCCAGCAAACTTCAACTTGATCCCATAGTCCCTTCGATGCTTTTTGAAACAAAACAACTAAACATTTATCACGGCAAGCCAAATATAACCAAAGCACTTTCAGAAACAAGTCCTGCGTAGGAATGGGACCCGATGATCACAAGTTTACCCGATCGTGATTATACTTTCATGTGCTTTCTGCTTTCATCTGACAACTAACATCTATCCAATTAACGGAAAACATATTTCACTAGATCGGGATTATAATAACACCAGAAAATCATTAGAATTGAGAGAGAAATTACTTTGTAAAATAATTTAAGAAAAGCAAAAAGAAATATGTTATATATTTATGTAATTAATAGTGTTTTTACTGTAAATCGCCTTTTGTTTCGTTTTTTATTATGATTTTATTATAATTCGCACAATGGTACTTTTAAAAAGCTATTACACAAAGTACATTTTTATTTTGTCTATTATATATGAATTTAATACAATAATAAACACTTATCAAGTAGTCGTCAAATATTCATAATTTACAACAATATACAATACAATACACAAAACTATACAATTGTAACCATTTTTTATAAAATCATGTTTGCGACTTAAAGGTTCAAAACAAAACTACATTATAGCAACTTTGATTTCTACGGATTACGGCTGTTTTTGAAATAGTTTGAACGCGCATTATTATAATACTCAGAATTTCCTACAAAATGGCACCCTTATCTCATTTTCACAAAAAATTTACTTTGATCATTATTCCCGTGCACCCTTCATATATGTTTATATGTAAACAACGTATAGAAAGACCAAATAGCGTCACTCACGTTTTTATAAGTAGGTTTTTAAGGAAAGTTTTTGGGTGACCTACAATTTTATTTTGTACATTGTGCGCGAAATTTTAAAAATGTATGTGTACGTTAGAATGAAAATGTAGAATTAAAATCATTCCCATATAAACGAAAATACGCTCTAACATTCGAGAAGATTAAAAGCTAAATTACAAAAGACTTGTCTGGATTCCACATCATAGAATACATAACATACATTATAAGATACAAAATAAAATGGCGACTGAAATTTATGTTGGCAAAAGTGACGCTACTGACTAGGTTTTCCTCTACGTTGATGTAATTTGGTCTGCGTTCAATGAATTCACTAAATTTATTACTAACATTAAAGAAAATACACTAAACTTTTACTAGCCACTAGAATATGATTTGTATACACCAGACGTGTTTCAATACACTAGACTTAGTGGAAAATTCACCAAGTTGGCAACACTGCATCTATATCACCAATTTAATAACATGTAACTGTGATTTATCTGTGATTTCGGAGAGCACCAATCCACTGACGGCAACTATTACAAACAAAAAACCCTAATCCATTTTGATGCTCTCATACCGAGCCTTAGCGTTTTGAAACAGAGTTAACAATCTATGAGAATGTGTGTATTAAATAAAGATGCCAAACAGAATATTTATCCGTTTATTCTGAATCTTTTTGTAGACTTACTTGCACGTCTGGTATTTTCTCTGCTTTCATAATTTTTATTACTACTTTATCAGGGTGACACTAAAAGTTGTACAATATTAATGAAACAATCACAAACTCAAACGAAATAAAAAAAAAAACTTACGTACGAGTTTATCGTTAGCATACCAAAACAAGAAGAGTTTAAAAATGATATTTTTTTAAAAATACATATTACAAGATATGTGACTTACATCGCAATATTCTGCGTACCTACAAGACTCATCGCCAGACAACATAGAAAATGATATCTTACAATTAGTTTTAATTTTGTAGACTCTATATTTGTGCAATGACACACATATTAATTTAATTTTTAATAACTTGGCTCTAAAACAATATTCTAAGTGCATACATAGTCAAAACAAGAAGCACTAGTTCCTCTAGATTAAAGCACTTCAGTACTTGGCTAGTGCACCATCCTAACAAAACATTTTAGACAAGCAAAACACGCCACTAACGTCAAACGTGTTAGTTTACTTAATCCACTTTCGTGTATCTAATAAAAACAGTATAACCTGTAGCAAAACAAGCCATGCCTTTCACATCAACCGCTTGGCATGTCCTCGAATTTTATACACAACTTTTCTAGCTCACATACATGCATAAGTTGCACGTAAAACACATCTGGTTGCCGCGAAATTTCATATCTTTTATGCATTTTGCAGAAATAAGAACCCCTTTAGTTCTTAGTAGATATATACAACTTCACCTTTATCTGTGATTTTCTCGGCAAAATATTCTAAACGCAAGAGTTGATTAATTACTAGTAAAATAATTCCGTGCAAATAGGTAATGTATTTTTTTCTAAAGTACGCAAAAAATGGTCAATTTTTTCTTTTAATGCAGCTCTTCGAAATGATTTATAGTTTATCGGTAAAGAAACCTTTTCGTTTTATTTTTGGAAAACACCATTTTCAGCGTTAAGAAGAAAAAAAAGACTCTTTAATAAATTTAACAGTAATTTTTAAATATTTCTGTAAAAATAAAATTTAAAATGCGACATAATAAATAAACCCGTGCCATTTAAAATAGAAAATAAGAAAAACTTTATCGTTAAGTGCTGCCTCTGGTGGTAACTATTCGGCGTTATAAAGGAATTCCGAGACGTAACTCAATTGGCAACGTTGTAAAAGCATTATACATGATATAGAGCCATTAGAGCACATAGCAACGTAAACAAAACATAAATATCGCCACCTGATAGACCTAACCTAATACTAGAAGAAGTATCGACAATAAACGAACGTATTTGGATGCGACATTCGACTGCTTTTACTTATTAGTGAAATGAATCGAGTTGGTTTTGTCAGGGTTATCTAATAGCAATCTAGTAAAATGAAAGTAATGTAATATCAAAAGTTTAAAACAAGTGGAAAATGGATGCATTTTATTGCCATGCTTATGCTATGTTCAAAATAATATATAATAAATGGATGTGCATATATGTCGTCGCAGAAGTTTGCTGAAATGTATATTCTGTCGATTTTGTAATATAGCTGCTCTGAATAGTATGCACTCAAAGTTAAAGTTTCCATAAGGAAAAACCTGGGACAATAAAAAGGGAAATATCGTCAAAATGAAAGTGCCCTGGATGGAGTTTATTTAATTGGAATTTAATACATAAAAGACAAACAAAATAAGGATTTCTATCAATTATGTTAACATAAAATTAGAATTGTTACCACTTATATATGTTAAATCAGAATAAATAAGTTTTTAAAACTATATTTATTTTCTATATTTGTTATCTTCATAATATATCTATAATAGGTATATAATATAATAATAAGTTATTGACTTCACAGATGTGGAAAGAAAAAGAGAAGCAAAAGTAAATAATTATATGTATATGTATTGTTTAAATAATTCATAAATAAATAAAAGGAAGTATATGTTTAATGCTTTTATTTTAAAGCATTTATGAAAGTCTCCGCATTCCCTAATAGCCCTTTGTTTTATATTTTATTTTTTAAGGTAAAATATTACTTATTTACTTATACCGTGAGATCGAATAAGACTGTCCTGATCCTACTTCACTTTCCACGAAGATTATATCAATATTTACAGCCACTGTTTCATGAAGTTAGTCAATAAAATACAATAACGTGTGCGGTCATTGTGCGATTTTTGTCTAATTGTGCGTATGCAACTTAATATACACTAATGTCAACCCGGAAAACAAGTGTAGTGCACCAAAATTGCATCTAAGGTGTGAATCATTCAACTAACTCCCAGGCAAAAATAACATAATAAACATTTTTCAAAACAAGATATTCTGATAATAAATACAACCAGGTTTAATTAAAGGTATAGAAGGTTTAAACAATATGTATTGTAAAAATACACATTTATGTCATATCTTAACTTATATCAGACATTCTTCATAATTTATACGAGGTACTGAATGGACAATAATGGATGGATGCTTTTCATAGCCATACGCTCTACAACAAAAATATAATATAAATTAAAAAAAAAATTAACATGATTCTTTAACATACCTGCACTGCTTACATGCTGTGTTCAAAATGGGAACCACCATTATTTATGCAAGCATCTACCCTCTTCTTCATGTTTCCAGAAACATTTATTAATTGCTCATTTGTAATATTATCTATTTCATTTCTTATTACTTCTTTCAATTGATCCATATTATATAAGCGGTTCCGATAAATTTTATTGTTTCGAAGACCAAATAGGAAAAAATGGCAAGCAGTGTAAGATCGGGTGATCTAGTTGGCCGACGTTTAGAGCCAATAACCTGTTATCAAAAAAACATCCTGCAAATACTCTCTTGTTTCTCTTGCTGTATGAGCAGTAGCATTGGTATTTTGTAAATAGCCTAGCTGTAATTCATTATCAAATAATTGTTCCACAAATTCATGTAATAAAAGTCTATATCTGGCTGCTGTTATTGTATCCTCAAAGAATATCGGTCCTATTATATGTCTCCTGGACATTGCAACCCATATCCCTATTTCTACAGGATGCAATTCCGTTTCCCAATTAACATGAGGATTTTGTGCGGACCAAATCCTAATATTTTGAGAATTTACATCACCTATTGAATTAAACCAAGCTTTGTCAGAAAAACAAGTAAGATTTAAAGCATCGTCATTCCTTAGATATACATTAAACTAATGGCAATATTCAATACGTTTTTCGAAATCTAATGGCAGTAATTTCTGCACGATAGAAATTTTGTATCAAAACTTCAAAACACTTCCAGTTCCTCTGAAGCGATGGACAACCCGATTGTTGTGTCGAAAGAGAGTTTCATTATAAATTCTTCAGCACAAAGTACAGTTGAATATCTCCACTGCTCAGCACCTCCTCACTCACCATTTTGAAAGTATGCCTCCAAAATAAGTTTATCTTGGTCCAGGTAAATGCCATCGTGCCAAACAAAACAAAAATCGTTATGCTCTCAATGCGAAACGAAGCCGTAGTCTTGAGAACGACTGTATGTCGTAAAATTACCTAAATTCTTCTTGGCAACGTTTTTCATAATGTATAGTTACATAGACATCATAGAAACCGTTATGGTATCTATCTTGCAAGGAATATATTCATTCTGATGGACGCGTTGTAATCATGTAATTCGGAAATTATCAGCAAGGCCCGTATAAAAGTGGCGCTCTTAGGGGCAAAAATCAGATATTCGTATTCGAAGTGACACATACTATATAGGAGAAATTAGCGGCTTCTCATTCTCGGTATGCGTATCGAATTAATTTTATTTCATTAGAAGCGGGTAAACAACCATTTTTACGTCGCGGATGGCATTGCGGTTACCTCGAATCCCGTTTACTAAAATACGCACACAACATACTACGTACAAACTGTTCCACTTTCTAAGCTGCCATTCGCAACTTGATAACAACACAGTTTGTTAATATTGAGGCATTTTTAGTGTTAGACACTGTCGATATTTTTTTGCTATGGATCATGTTTACTAGCGATAATAATTAATAATTAAATATCCAAGCTAATATAATAACGCACTTATAGAATTACTATTGAAATTATTATTAGTAAAATAAAATAGCTTGTAAATAAATTAACTAGGTTAAGAGTAATTATCCAAAGTATCTAAGATAATGTGAACTGCTGCTTCATTTAGTCATGTACAGTGAAATCTCCCTTGAACGGACACCAACGGGACCAACTGAAGATTTCCGTTCAGGAGGGGTGTCCGCAGAAAAGAAATATGTAGTAGATACAACAAAAATCATGTTTTAACTAAAAATGAATGTATTAAAGAAACTGGGACATTTAAATCGTATATGTATATAAATGTTTTTAAAATAAATAAGAAACTTTAAACTTAAGAAAAAAAAGTTTATTTCCTTTGGATATATACAAAGTATAATATAATATGTACATAGATACATGGATGTAGTATGTAATACAAAACATGAAATGAATAGTCACTTTAAGGACGCAAAATTCATATATTGTTGTTTGTCTTCTCTTTTCTTAAACTGCGTCTGAAATCGTATTTCTAATTTAGAAAGAAGCTCCAAAGATTCTGTATCTCCGTGATTTTCGACAAAACTTTTGAGCTGCTTGGTCAGGGTAATAGCTTTATCATAATTTGGGATAGCTTCTGTTCATTCTCATCGACATCAGAATCTTCCGAAAGTTCTTGTATTTCAACTGGATTTGTAATTTCTTGTTCTGAATCAGGATCTTCAACATACAAATCTTCATCTACGTTCAAAAAATCATTAAGGTTTTCATTATCCGTCAATTTTAATAAATTCTTATTTTTGAGGGTATCTGAAAGTACACTAAGAGGCAAATCATCTTCTAGGCCAGATATATTAGCCTCAGTTAACTGATCTTCACTTTGCGTATTTGCATGATTAAATCCTGCTTTGCGGAAGCAATTTTGAACTGTCTCTTTGGTTACTTGGTCCCAAGCGGTTTTTGCCAAATAAACTGCATCCAGTGGTGTAATTTTCTTTCAAGCTGATGTACAATTAGGGGGTAAAAATAATATTTTCATATTATTTAAGCGAACGTCTTTCGGATGAGATCCCGCATTGTCTGAAAATAACAAAATGTTTCTTTTTTCTTTAGCCATGTTCCAATCTAGGTCTTGCAACCACTCTGTCATAATTTGTCCTGTCATCCAAGCTTTCTTATTGTATTTCCAAGTTACAGGCAGGTTATTTATGTTAATGTTTTTAAAAGCTCTGGATTTAGCTGCCTTACCAATGATTAGGAGTTTTTCTTTTTCACCCGCCATATTTGCACAATTGCAAAATTTTAAACCTCTCTTGGGATACCTACCCCCAATACATTTTCCTTCTTTAAAGTGAGCGTTTTGTCGGGTAGAGCCCTAAAATACAGGCCTGTCTCGTCGGCATTATAGATGTCTCTCGGTGAATATCCCTTAATCAAAGAAGGACATTTTTTTAAAAACGATAAAACATCTTCAGCATTAACCGAAGCTCCTTCTCCCGAAATTGCTTTAAAACTTATATTGTGACGGATTCTAAATTTATTGAGCCAACCAGAAGAAGCACTGAATGTAGAATGTTTGCTTTACATCGTATTAGCGGACCTAAAAAAAAAATAAGTTTTTTGCGTTTTTGTCACGACAAACCTATTGGTAATCTCACTCTTTTTATCTACATACATATTTTAGAATTTAATATGAAAAGAAAATCAGCGCATTAATACAAGAAACCTTATCTAAAAAAATCATGTGCATACCTGTTAAAGGAATCCCCTTATGGCGAGCTGCTGTAAACCAATCATAACACAATTTGTCAATTTTAGTACCATCACCCGTCAAAAAGCTTCTTTTTTCACTCAAATTGCTGTTCGACATCCATTTGTTTAGAAGGATTTCTTTATGTTTAATTATATCTGCAGCTTGTGTTTTTCCAATATTAAAACGCTTGCATAAGTTCCTTACACTTAATTTCTCTTTATTGTAAACTTCAACAATCTCAATTTTTTGTTTAAGCGTGAGAATTTTTCTATTTGGAGCCATTTCTACAATGAATGTGTCGCCCACTGTGTCTCTTCCGCATAGACGTCAGACTAATATTGAATGCAGATTCAATCGAAAGCGTGCACCTAAAGAATAAGAACGGTAAATCCCCGACCAACTTGGGGAAGTCCCTAATTCACGCCAGGCAGAAATGCGCGACATAGGCTGCGTTTGTACCGAAAGATTAAAGTCGGTAAATCTCCGGTTTACTTGGGGAAGTGCCAGCGAAATTGGCACGCGGCGCGATTGAGAAATGCAATAGCAATACTCTCGATAAAAAGATAAGATAAGGCGTTTTTTTTTTATTTTATTTTTTGTCCGGTTAAGAGAAAGAAAGTCCAAAAAAGAGTTAATACAATGGAAATTATATGAAAGCCAGTCGGGACCATGAGAAACTGTCCGTTTAAGGGAGGTGTCCGTGTAAGAGGAGTGTTCGCGAAGGGGAATTTCACTGTATTACACAGAAGAACAAAAAGAGACTCGCAAGAAAGTAAGAAAGAGTATATCTATTTATTGTTATGTTAATGTTGTTAAAGCACCACTAGTTGAGATGAAAAAATGTAAAACCCAGGTAAAAGTGTTGATTATAGCGTTCTCAAATCGTACACAAATACAAATCTTATTACAATATTAATAAAAAGTACATATTAGAACATTTTATCCACTTATGGTTCTCATCGGGACAAATAGAAAAGTCTTAATAAGCATATTAAACTGTTTTAATGTTTTACGCATGATAGCGACATCTAGTTGTATTTCCAAAATCCAGTAGTAGCAGCGTTTTCAATTAATTGGTGTTAGAATAACCAAAACTCTTAACTGTACTGTTATGGTTACTACCAGTACAGATAACTAACTTGATGGTTGATTCAATGTAAGAGTTTCCGTACCGATTTTGGATCTCTATTTCAATCGATCCACGCGCAATATAAAAATCTATTCTCCGCCTACATTTGTAAATACAATTTGTGAAAGAAGGATAGTGTTACGTGAGGTTGGGTTTTGAAACGTACTGTATTTTAATAATTATCTTCACCGCTTCAGATTGTTTATAGTTCTTTAGTCGGAAATACTGTTTTGTATTGATTATTTTCATGCCCGACACATCTTACTCCTTTTTTAGTATGTAACTATTATTTTATCGAGTGTATATTTTCACATTAAATATGCAAATTAAATGCGCACACGAGTTATACATATATTAACGGAATGATGCATATAAGGAATGTCGATATACCTGCGATGTATTAGCAATTTATCATCTGCGTCAATTTCCAATTGGAGATTGCTACGATCTCGAATGAATAAAACATACAATAAATTGTTTTGCGTGATAAACGCAAGCATTGCAATTAGTATTGGCTGTACCCCCGTGATTACTAGAAGATATTAGTTTATAGTGAGAATTTTACGCATAATCAAAAAACTGGGAGAGGCCACACCGCGGCCTCGCATGGAGGTCTCGCTCGAACAAGTGAAAGACCTTGAAAGAAAGTTTTTAATTAAATAGAATCGCGTCGTTTGACTTTCACCCCGAACTCGTTATTTTGACCGGAAGGTACGCTTTTGATTTTCGTCTGTATATGTGATCAACTAACTAGAGCAATTTTAGTCATTTCCCAGACATATTATACTATATAAATGTATGTATATTTCCTGGGTATTTAAGGATTTAGAAATCCTTTCTCTTACCGGGAAATCAGTGTCTAATTACTAGATAATTAATTCTGTGACCCCTCAAATACTTTGAAACAGATATATTTGCCTAAAAACATTAATAGTGTTAAGAGATTAATTCTAAAACAATTTAATGTCTTGGAAACTGTTATTCTTGTGACGAAAGGATTTATTATTTTGCATCAACGTTATATAAAAGAACTTACGATGTCATAGGTACATATATTATTTATAATATCGTATTATATCGTTTTTTGTTAAATATTTTAGGGTATAAAATGCACATAAAATCACTCTGCAAAAACGAGTTGGATACAAAAAAAAGTTTGGGATATGTAAATTGCAGCGTAAGCTGCTACTTACTCTTCATACATTGACCAGTTTAAATATTAAAACATATAACTTTTTTTATTATTATTATTGTATTATAGGTTCAGGATGTTTAACAACCTCAAAATTTATTTTAGCACAAACAGCGTGCCCTCTAGTATCGCGCCAAATTTGAAAAACATGGTATAAATCGGTAAAAAAATGCGATTAAATGATATGATATTCGAAGAAAGTTGTTTAAAAAAGTTTTTTCTTGAAGCCATATGCAATTTTTCGTAGACATACTTAAAAACTAAGTAAAGTCACTAGAATATTGGTGTTTAATTAACAATTAAAAGTAAAAAAGTTCGTTTTCCAAACTTGAATTTAATTCTAATTTTCATTTTGCTACACTGAAAAACCCATTTGGTTGACTCAAGTGTACTATCTTGTGTAAAACAAATCTATAGTTTTGGAAAAGAAAACATAAGTAATAAATAGATTTTCTTTTGAATGTTCTCATTCATGAAAAGCACATTTGGTTGACTCAACCAAATTTTAGTTGTATTGACTAAATTCTTTGTTTAAATATGGGCAAACAAATATATTGTTAATAAAATTTGTTTATTTTAACAATATCTTTAATAAAATTAAACAAATAAAATATTTTGCTCAAATAAAAAGTTTTATTGGGTCAAATGTATGTAATACTTAAAATAATTATTTCATTTTTATTTCATTGAAATAATGAGATATATATGTTTAATTCAAATAAAATTTTGTAAAATTGATCAAATGGAGTATTTGCTTCAAACAATAAATTTAGTTGACTCAAATAGAAATAATACACAGAAGAACAAAACATTTTGTGGAAACAATTAGATTTATTTGCTTATTTGAAATATATATTTTTTATAGTAACAATTACTTCAAGATTATTTAACCGGTGTTGATTTATTATTATATTTTCCTTTCTTTGGGTCTTCCGGTTTTTTTAATTAATTATACAAATGTTCTTAACGTTTCGGAATTACATTTATTCCTTTTTCATATTTTATCATTTAGTTATTTTCATTATTCTACCTTTGCGGTGCTGTCAATGGAATTTTTTAATTACATTTAAAATTCAAAATTTTAAAATTGTAAAAGACACATTATCACATTTACAAATCGAAAAACAAACATATACTGATATGTTTGTTGATAAGTATATGTTTGTTTGTTTCAAAACAAACAACATTAAAGCATTGGCATATTAAAATACAAATCAGACTTGTGGAAGATAGTCTAAACATCTCTAAGTTTGAGCAACGTTGTGACACCCTCTACTACAAACCGCTCAGCAGTACATGGTATTATATCACTGCAAAGCAGTGTCAGTCTATATTCTATGAAATTATTTTGTTATACATATCGAATATATGTCGAATCTAGGCTTATTTTATGGTATTGTTTTCTGGAGTTCCACTGCATTTGCAAAAAGATCATTTGTGACGCAGAAGAAGATAATTAGGGTTATGATGGGAGTTGCACCTGCAGATCGTGTCGTCCTTTGCTTGGGGCGCTCGGTATTTTTCCATTGGCTGGCCTATTTATTTGTGAAATCTTAAAGTTTTGGATGGCGACAAGCTACCATAAATTGAGCATTCGTACGCATAAAATCAACTTTTGTAAATCGAGCCCTACTTATCAGACCATTATTATTATATAACCAGATGCCAGAATATATAAAATCGTTCCCTTCAGAAACTCAATTTAAAAGAGAAGTTAGGAAACACCTACTGGCGCACACATACTACACTCTGGAAAAATATCTTCGATAATAATTTGGCATATTTATCTGTAAATGTTAGCATAGCTTTGAATTACTATATCTTTAGTGTGTATAGTTTATATGCCAATTTTGTGTTACCTTAATAAAAATTGTTCAAAGATGATATGAGGAATTCATTGTAATCATGATTATCAATCAGAGGTCATTTTTTTATCACACTTTCCATACTTAAAAATACAAATTCTCTACTATAAGCAAGCATTTAATACCAGAGGAAAGATGGTTATTTGTGTTTCCGGCGTTCATAGTGGGTTCAGTGTGCATGACAATGTATTTTAACTACCAACTCCGACATTTCCAAGGTCCTACCCATCAGACTGTGTAATACCGGCGTACAATATCCTTCTACGAAACGACCATTTCCATACCATTCCTACACTATCGTACATGGACATCACCTGTAAACGCTTATATTACCATTAATTTCTTATATAAGACTGTTCCAGTTTCACAAGCGACATCTGATCTCCGCATATTTACAACTGCACTAATTGGAGATAATTTGATTCGCGCTACTTATCGAGTTTATTTCTGTACAGTTTGTTTTATAAATTTACATGAATAGATTGAAATAACAACGTATACACAGTAAAATGGTTTATTTATTTCTTTTTAGTTGTGTTCGTTTTACATTTTCTTTTTCTAACAATTAAATCTCTTTTCAGAGTCCGGACTCGTGGGTATCAGTGCATAACCTACAGTCGCAAGGTGGTGGTATCTTAGATCCTGATGACCGGTTGAGTGACGTTGCCGATGACCGAGAACAGATCTTGGCTAGCTTCGAAGATCGAGATGGGCCCATCACCACGGTGGAGGGGATGGAGCCAGCGGTAGTTCAGTAGGTACAGGAAGTCCGGATATTTTTCATGTAAGATATTTCATATAATACGTTTATATTATGGATAAAAAGAAAGAAATCAAAGAAATAAATTGCTTATCTCATGTTATTTAGTTTTGTTGTGTACCTGTCTTTTAATTTATCTTCTTTCTTCTTCTTCTTATTTAATGACACCGTGATCTATATCGAAAATCCACTCAGCCATCCAGCATTACGTACTGGAGATTGAGCCAAATAGCTCGTCTGAAACAAATCCATATCTCTAATATTTGAAAATTAAATACTACTAAAGTATACAGGGTGTATCCGATATAGAGGTAAATATAATAATATGTAGCAGCTGTAATCATTTACGATCAAAAAGTCTTAATGCACAGGGGGTCATCTGTAAGCATTAACGAAAAAAAAAATATTTTGTAAATTTCGTGGGCTAGAGCCGCACCTATGCCCAACTAAATGCTGTCCCGAGTATACCCCCACATACCACTAACATTTAGCCATTACCGCTGTTAGTTTTGTGTGGATCGGCGCTTGGAGTGCAAGCCACTTCGAACATTTTATTTAAATTCTTCCCGTCTCGAAAAAACGATCCTTTTCAGAACCATCATGATTTCATATAAAGACAATCGAAGCTTGATGCATCGGCAAAAGCGCGGGAATGTATAGATTCATTTTCGCGCGATATCGTAGTAAAAAGGCGTGTTTGCAAATTTTCTGTATCTACATTTATTTCTGTGTAATTCGATTCAATACATTTTGCGTTATATGATGAAATAAATCCAAAAGAAATAACTCAGGATCATGTGGGACCGTTTATTAACAACTAACTCTCGATTCGACAAAGCAAAAGAAAAATATTTACGTTTTTTGTAACTACTGAAGTCGCATATCCGGTGAAACTCGAACGTCTTATCAGGATTATTAAAAATAATACTTTGTAGACTTACGTAGAATGCTCTTAACAAAAAAGGAATGTTTATTTTATAAAAAGAAGAAATTTAAAATGCCTCAGTTTTGCTATTTTTACAAGGGCCTTTATTTATTCAGAATGACGTTAAATGAACTTACAGCATACCAATAAGGGTAATACTAAGTGAATGCAATGTATTTATACATAATACCACGTTTAGCGGGTGATTAACATGATGCATGATTTCCTTGCATCAGGCCCGGACTAAAGAATTTTTGACTCTAAATTTTATTCTTTAATGATGAAATCCGGTTTCGGTGGGTTTGTGCTTTATATGTCGTGTAGTTAACACCCAAGCAACATTTACTTTTTTATTTGATACACCCTGTATAATGAGCGTGCAATGAGTAAAGTTACTATTATCTATGGTATTTAAGAAAGATAACTTCAAATCTTAATATAGTTAGTAATTTCAGCTTGGCGGTCTTTACAACGTGATAGGATTTTAAAGGTAAATTCAATTTTAATACAGTACCAGAAAAGAAAAATAAAATAGCAGTAAAAACTTAGCTGGTAACTTTGGCGGATGTCGGTGTGTGCCTGAGAGGGTATGTCACGCTAGGGTTGTTGTTGTAGGCGTGGTCCAAATTGCTCCCTTGTACGCAGGTAAATTCAACGATAAGCGGTCTCCCAAATTAGATACTTCTCCCATACTACGTTCAAACCAAAACAAAATAGGTCCTAAAGGACAGGACCGGATTAGCAAAGCTAATAAAATTAACAACCGAAAGAAAAGTCAGCTCACCTAAGGATGACGCCATTGAACTAAATGAATGCCGGCTTACGCTACTGCTTGTAAACCCCTTTTCAGGAAAATATCGTTGCAACGAACACTTCTCCTGGCAGCCCCAGGTAAAACAGAAAATGCCCTCGATACTTGATGTTTCTCACGTGACAATATCCCACAACAAACGTGGTAACTAATAAAACTTTCACGGAGCGAACTACAGAGCGTGTAGTGTTTGAGAAGCCTCTGTGTGTCTCCTCGCTTAGCCACATTCATCAAATCAATCACTGACAAACTAACAATACGGAGTAATTCATCCAAAAGAAAAGGTTTTAATGAATGAAACTTGAACTGATAATTGAACAATAAAAAGCTATTTTAACGGACAATGAATTACTAATAATTTGGAAATAAATAACGAAAAATGGGACATTACTTTTGACTATCACCACTAAAGATGCGTTGGAACCAGCACGAAGTACGAAGAATTAGCTGCTAGATGGCGTTGGAGGGTCTAGTTCTTGAATTTAATTAAATAATAATCTTTAAATAAAATCCATAAATAAAACGATCGCAATCCCACGGCAACAGTTATTTAATTTTATTGTATACCTGTCTACTAATTTATCTTTGTTTATGAAGCATTGCGTAAACTTGTAAAAAAAAAAACGAAATAGTCTGTTGTGGATATGACAAAAGAATCTCATAAGACAATGTGGCAATTTAAAAACACTTTTGCCAATTCATTCAATGACAGATACTCCCAGAATCCTTAGGCATGCGTTCACAGAAAATGCAACTGATACTACAAGGTGGGCAATAATATTTTTAGATGTCTTTTTCAATACACAAAGGATTCGCTTTCTAAATGATACCCATATTGAATAATGCATAGAAAATGAGAACCTAAAATTGTTATTAATTTACATTAAGAATTTGGAAAATTATGCACAAAAAATGAAGTGAGGAGGACCTAAAAAACATCTTCTTCCAATGATTCGAAATGATCGAAATCATTCGATTATGCCCATCACTAGCAAATACACTTTCATCAGTATCGTGTCTCAAGTATTATTCTCGATATTTCCGTAATAAATCACGAGATTAAATGCATTCCCTCTAGGGGGCATACGCCAAACTCTCACTCAATCAGTGACCGTGGCGTAAGTCAGTAATTCAATCACTGCCGTACACCTTTCATTAAGGTATGCAATAAATTGCAAACCATTAAACTAACGAAGATATCATTTAATATTTTATTGCGTTCATATCGTGATAATAATATAATTTTATGAAAATTGTACATAAAAATAACAATATATATTCGTTCCTATTCATATTATTAGCAAAATTATTTATTGAACGTATGAAAATATAGTCACCATAACAAATAACAATAGTTTGTTGTAATAATGAAAACTAATTCATTTCACTAATAAATCTTATTATTACTTAAACAAAGATTGTAAATGATTTTTTATCATAACAATGTCCCATTTCGTTCTGTAGATGAAAATTCACTCAATTAATATATTAGCATATTGATATCACGTCCAGTATTTCAGTGTTGCTGCCCAATTTTGCGGTCCACCTCTTCCTATTCATCTACTTGAAAAAAACATATTTAGTTTGAGTTATGTTGTCTCAACAATATGAAAGTAATTGAATCAACCCAACATTTTTACAAAGTTGAACTATATTATTGTGTTAAGACTATACTGAACTAAATAATTTGTTTGAATATATTAAACTTTCTAACCAAATATAGTGTGTCAGTCAATAATGTATATTTCTTGGATATATTTGAAACAACAAAGGAATGCTTGTTTCAAAGAAAAAAAGCGTAACAAATTTATTTGGTTGGTTTAAATATGTCGGTTTTTCAGTGTATAAAGCCGAATAAATGATCAACTTCACCTCATTTTACGGTAATTATTTTAAATTCTCTTAAAATTAATTTTGTGATTCCACTGTATTATAAACTAATTAACTAATTACATTTTTAGAGTTGTAGACATATTAGAAAGCTTCAAAATTCGCATTGTTTGGCTAAATTTCCAATTGCAAAATTTTTAAAATTTCAAACTTTTGAAAAAAAAACATTAAAAAAATCATAAAGGACTTTTGTTGTAGGTTAGTGAACACTAGATAGAAGTTTTCACAGGATATCTCCATTTTTTTTTACTAAAGAAGCAGTCTTTTGGATTAACCGTTATGTTTCACCATAGAATAGCAATTTTTAGACTTTGGGAATCCAAACTACATTATTCGCAAAAAATGTCATTGTTTTCAAAAAATTAAAGTTTGCACGGAATTTTCTTATTATCCAATTGTTGGTTCTGATTTTATTAATGAAAATTTCAAAAACAAAGCGTCTTTGAAAGATTTTCTGCGACTTTTTCTCGATATTTTGAAACCGGAATTGCGACGCTACATATTTTGACAGCGAACCTAAATTTTACACTTTTTCATTTCAACGAATTGTCATTCAAGAAACCCTTATTTCTGTAGATATACACTGGAATACCTTGTAACACTTAAAATGAGTTACTTAGAGCAATATTTCATATTAATTCCATATAATTTTGCTATAGAAATATATGTTTCTATTATTCCAATTCAACTTAAACGTATTGCAAAATACTCTCTGTCTAGCAATTCGATATAACGGCATATCTTTTCGCAACTATCGATAGTTCTGCCTATTATGGTCACGCATATTTTCCATAATTAACTGGGAACGCAATATGCAGACACATTTAAAGCTATTGCACATAGACACGTAATTGTACCCACTCGTTTCTTGTCTTTTTTTTTACGAAAATTCTAATTAACTTGTGCAACGAATGTGTAAAGCATTTAACTCACAAACACTATCTTTATTGTTGATTACTTGGAAGGATGGATTAACTTACCACTTTAAACATACAGCTCTTCCCAAAGAAAGAGTTAACCAACTGAATTACAATACCGCTTGTTGAAATGAAACTAATATGGTGTGCATAACTTTGACTTGTTTTAAGATTTTGTTGTTTTTAATAGCATCTAAGAAACGCTAATTACTATAAATCCATAAATGATTGTTTTCGATTATTTCGAAACACTAAAAAACAATTAAAATGCAACTCGATATTTTGCTGGGTATATGAGTAATTTCTAACGGCATTACTTGCGCTATGGACTGTACATAGTCAGGTTATACATGCATTCTTGTAATAATTACATAGTTTATTATCTTATTACGATTTACGCAAGAACTTCTGACTTAATCGTACTACAATACACTATAGTAAAAGTCAACAATCACTTTGTATATTGTAAGGTAAGAATTTATATCGCAGGTACCAATTTAAACTACATATATGTATTATTGATGCAATATCAGTTTAATCTTTCAGGAAACATAATTTTGTAAGTTCTGAACAGAATCGTAGAAAAACTATGGATCTTGTCAAATGCTGTATGAAATATTGTAATTTTCTGTAAACATAATATTGTTTGTAAATATTTATCTGTCAATCAGGTAGAACTGATAATCAATCACACAAGATAGCAATATAGCGTTTAGTTTATCACATTCCAATATCATTTTATAGCCACTCTAATATATATTTTTTTACTTAAACATACAGAAAACTGATAGGTACATATATTCTAAATATTGTAACGATACATAATACTATTATATGTTTTTGATTTACAAAGGAATGTTCCTAACCTGGAAATTAAAAAAATCATTAAACTTTAGGAATGCGTAATAAATAATACTTTTTACTACGTAAAGTTATTTTTATGGGGTGAAATGCCCCTTCGAAGTATGACGAATTTTGATATTTCCCTATATAATTTCAATACACGATGATTACGTAATTTGATTAAGATGTACAACTATAGTATTTAGAAACTTTAGAGACGTTTGAGCTCATCAAATCATCTCTTGTTAGTTAAATATCTATCTTTTTTGTGCTTACATATATTGCGTAATAGGCAACTTCATGCACTCAAAAGCGTGCGTAATGTAGCATTTTATGCGCAAATGAAGTTGATATTTCATGAAAGAACCACATATATACACATCAATGCATTGACATTCCTGGTGACATTTAAAATGTAAAGTAACTAAACTGTCAAATATTATACAATCATATTTGTCAGCTATACACAGAGATTCAAAATGATTGTCAATTCCGCTCCTATAGATAGTAACAGGGTGTAGGTATATGCCGCGTGTTTCTAATGAAGGTTTGAACTAAGTCAGTGTTGGAACATAAGAAAGTAAATGGATCTGTCATAAATAAGGAAAACGTAACCTATATTTGAACTCGCATTATATAAACGACTATGGATTGGTGTTTCTGCTTGTAAAAATGAAATGTAATTAATTTAACTTTACTAAATTATGATTTTACAATTCAGTACTAACCGGTGTTTAACTAAATTTATTTATTACTTTTAAATTATAACACAATTAGTATAATTATTAAGTGACAAAACTGCATCTCTCAGTTCTTCTATGGTATGCATGCGGTTTCTATAGATCCTATTTTTTAGATAGCCGAACATGAAGTAATCTAATGGGGTTAGATCAGGCGATCTTAGTGGCCATCTTTGTGCTCTAACGAACCTGTCAGCAAAAAACTGTTGAAGAGATTGGCAGGTTTGTCGAGCAGTATGTGCTGGAGCATCATCGTGCTGAAAATAACCTGCTTCAAGCTCATTTTCTTGTAACTCTGCAATAAACAATTCCAACATCTGTTGGTAACGTTAGGCTGTTACAGTTTCCTCGAAGAAAATTGGCCCTATTATTCGTTGTCTGGACATAGCTAACCAAACTCCAACTTTTACGGGATGCAATTGCGTTTCTCAATTCGTGTGGATTTTCGCAGACCAGATACAATAGGTTTTGTAAATTGATATAGTCTGTTAGATAAAACCAGGCTTCATCTGAGAAAAATGATTTGTTTAGCAAATCATCGTCCCTTAAATTGTTATTAAACCAATAACAATATTCCAATCGCCTATCGTGATCTAATGGTAATAATTCCTGTACCGTAGAAACTTTATAGGGATGAAAATGACTTTTGACAGCTCATTGCGCTGAAGTGTATGATAACCCTATAAAATTACAAAATGTAATAAACTATTTGACTTAATGTTAATATTGATTTTTTACCTGTTTGTTGAGCTATTACCACAGATAAATTCTCTTATTTTCTTACAGTATTCAGAAATACAATTGTTGGTGATATTAGATGTCAATATAAACGATTTGAAAAAAATTATAAGATAAATAATCGAAAGATACTACAACACGCACGCCAATGTCGCTAAATGTCAAGAAAATTCATTTAATGTATAAAATTTGTATGTAGCTAACTTCGCTCATTAAATTGGTAATAAGTATAAATATTTTTTTCCGGAAAACAGTTTTTTTCTTACAACAATCATTTTGAATCACATGGTATAATTAATAGTTCGTCCTTATCTTGCAATACTCTTCATTTAATAGAAGTAGTTACCGCTTTCGAGCCTAGTGCCTCATCATTAGGCAGAGTTTAAAGGATTTTAATACTCTCCTGAAGATGACTAGTCACTAGACTCAAAACCGATGGCCACTGCAGTAACTCGCGCAGAATCACCCTGTATCATTTCACTATTTCAATTAAAGATAACCTTAATACTTACCAACTAAAACAAAGAATAACGTTTATTCCTTTTTGCAGGATGGCGACCTCAAATACTGCCCTTCATATCCTAGAACGGACATCGAAGTAACCGGAGAACAACTGGCTTCAGGTTGTTCAGGTTCCTTACAAGTGCGAAGAGGCAGCGAACCCGCACTCAACCAGCTTCCGATAGGTCCCCACCACCCAACGATCACAACAAACGTTGGAGTGCTGCGCCTATAATTTTGGAACCGCCCAATATTAGTTTCCGCAGCAATGACTGGTCCGAAGACTCCAGAGAAGAAGATGAGGAACCGGCTTCAAGAGAATCACCAGAGACGGAAGCAATCGGCTATCCATGCAATTCCTTGGAGATGGCGTCGGGTAAGTTTATCTAAAGATTGTTGGAAAACTCCCAAGAAAATTTGTATTTGTATTTTGGTGTGTGACAACGTCTGCATATTTCAATGAATTGTCTTGCCCACTGTAGCTTCTAAGACATTCTCGTGTTTCAATAAATCGTCCTAAACTATTTTTCAACATCCAATTATATTTTTCCAGAATTTATCCAACTGTTTAAAAATATATTCTAATCTAATATTAAAATTCATAATTACTAAAATATGTATTATTCAATTCTAGCTACAGATGGGCAGAAGCAGCTGAGAAAGCTAACGCCAGGTCACATACGTCTTTACCAAGAGAGAACAAACGAAAAGAGCCTCTGGGTCAAGCGAATTCAACTAGTCCAGTATACGGTTTAGATAATAGGTAATCCTTTATTGAAGTTATATTTTCTTGATTCTGGAAAGTAATCGTTTACTAATATCAACAACTTTAGGAGTGAATTAATAGTGATAAGAAACGAACCGGACCGTTGGGAATCCATGTCGTACCTGATTACGATACGTCAGGTAAAGACAAAGGACTTCTAGTTCAAGGTATTGAGCCAGGAGGTCGCATCGACAGAGACGGCAGATTGGCAGTTTTCGATCGCATCATCGAAATAAACGGACAAAATCTACTTAATATGCCATTCCAAAGGTATGTTTTCTTATTGTGTTAATACTACAGCAATTGTGTAAAAACAAACATATTGATCTTAATACAAATTATTAGACGATTAAAGAAATAATAATTTAACACACTAGGGGAGACTGAGGATACTTTGGACGATTTTTACTAATTATTTTTTTTCATTGACACTATTAGTATCATAATATTGCAGTTGTTATCTACTGAAAAACTACAATGTTATTAACAATTTCCTTTCATCTTGTTTTACTGTGTTTTATATTTTTGATATAATTTGTAAAGGTTTTAAACCATGCATTTAGTCCATCTGCACTTAAGTGGGACTCATGGTTGTCCATGATTAGAAGACTTTAGATAAGGACTTTCTTTGGTACATCGAACGTATTCTTTAAAAAATGAGCAGTCATCAATCGGCAGTCATTCATCTTGATTTATTTACCAACTCCAAAGACCCCGGTGGAGCTCCTGACATCATGCGGCTCTCGTCAAAACAAATACCGGAGGAAGAGCATTGCCATGTGCACAAACGATGCCCACCATTGTGACAACTTCACCATGTTCTCTGGAAGCAACTTGTTTCTCACCCTTCTTGCCGATTATTTTTGCCATCTTATGCACAGTCACAACACCGGTTTCATCAAGGTTAAATATATGACTGGGCAGAAAGGAATATCTTGTGGTTACTTCTTCTAATTTAGAAAAAAAAGAAAACGTCACGACCGTTGTTTTGTTAAAGCTGGTCATTCGAACCATGCTGGTTGCTTCAGAGGGTTCTGATTGATAAGGTTGTATTTCGCTTCACAAAGCCATTGAACCATTTTTCTCCAGCTATTTCGTTTTTTACCCAAGTATTCGGTTAGATTAGATTAGATTAGGATTGGGGTGGCCTATCGACCTGTTTCACCGCGACCTTTTCAGATCTATTGTGATCCCCTTTTTTTCCTAAAGGACGCTCTCTAATTTTGCCCTCTTAATTAGGCCTATCATCTTTGAGAGCGGCTTCTTTATGTAGCTACTAGCTGTGAGGTTCTCCTCCTCCATTACTAGAAACCTTGTCCTCGCCAAGCCTTCACATTGGCACAGCACATTAACTGGTGTTTCTTCCTCCTCTTGGCAGTATTTGCAGGTTGCATCATCTGCCAGGCCTATGTTGTACATATGCCTATTCAGTCTACAATGACCAGTCAGTCTTCCTGTCTTTATTCAGTAGATCTCTCGTGAATTCAGGCCTTTGCAGTATCCGGTACTTCTAGGTTGTTCTTTTTGGCATATTCCCACGCCAACCGCCTGGTCCTTTTTGGGCGTCAGGCCATAAAGCATTTTCGAACACTTTATCAAGTAATCCGCTAACATTTTTTCCGTATCACCACGAAAGACTTGTCTCTTGCTAAAATTCGGAGTGAAACTTAGATTGGGGTCATCCTCCCGTGCCCACTTCACCAAGTACGCCAAACGTTACTGAGACCCTTAGTTACATTGTGTAAATTTTCGAACATCATATCGTTAATCCCTGAAATTCGTAAGGCTGTAATAATATGATACAGAATTCTGGTAACATGGTTACATACCTGCTATCAAAGATAAGTCTCGTAACAATTTTGCTACTGTAGGATATCTATCACGGAAAAAAAGATATTGTTAAATAAATGAAATATTCATTGACGCAAACAGGTGGCTTGTTTATGTATGGGCAAACAAATATTTATTTCCTTCAAGTAACTTACTTTGTCAGTACCGAATACTCGATTCAAATGTTTACAGTATTTGTTTTAACAAAGATAAACTGGATTAGGTTAAATATTCCAGAAAATTGTATTAAATGTGCCTACATATTTCAATCAATTAATTAACTATTTCTTTGAAATTAAACGTTTGTTTGCACTAAATAATTACCGATTTGGTTGTGTATTATTAGTTATATTCATTTAGCCATACCAAGTATTTTGTAGGACTCAATTGATTGCACTGACTTCAGTGGACTAGCCATTAACTATATTGTGCCAAAGCAAGTTGTTTTCATTCTAACTGTATATTACTACATTATTGATTTAATAAATCAATTTATCGTATGAACATGTAATGATTTCTTGAAATTGGATTTTAGTTAATCGTTATTCTGAAGCTTCTGCCAGTTGCTCTCCACATTGGGATTAATGCGAGTCTCTGAGGAACACAATTACTATTAAGAAATTTACCTGGTAAAGCGATACATGTTTTATGAACGTGTTTGCCATGTATTCAAGTTGTGCTAAATATACGTCGTTACTATAGTGAAACAGGAGAACTGCCATCTTTACGGCAATGTCTGTACTCATATAATATATTCAATGTATTTACTACTATATGGGTAAAAAACTTTGCGATAATGTTTAGATCAAGGCAAGTAGTTGGGAAAGTTTAGGATAGAGGTAGCGCTAACATTAAAACTGTATTAAATTAACTGCAATTTTGGTTAGACTAATCCTTATTTTTTTAATTACATTTGACATTATATATGATGATTGAATCACACTGAATAATAATATAATTCGTCAACACCAGCGCCCCTAATGCAAGTATCTCTTATCCGGATTTTTTGACCCAAAGTATTTCATTTTGCAGAGTAGAAGACAAAAACGTGTTTCTTATGTGATTAGAGTACTTGTAACTTGTAAGTATGCACTTACATACACGTACATATGTTACAAATATCACAAATTTAAGTTCACAATTCTTACATATACATATGTAAATCCTCTTTGCTTTCTTTTTAAGTTTACAATAAATTACAATATTCTGAAATTGTTATTGGAAATAGTTTTTTAGTTTTAAATATAAAGAATATTTGGCGTTAAGAATTAATGGTTTAATGAAAAGGGTATACTTTTTCGACTCAAACTATTATAATTATTTAAATGAAATCTTAATACTTTGTTGATTTAACATTTAATAAATATTTGTGTTGATTCAACTAATTTTTGCTAACAAAATATCATTGTATAGCCACATAAACGAATATGACGGGCTAAATAAATTATTATTTGTTCTAAATAAATACCTCTGACAAAATATATTTTGCTGCTTTAACAAATCCTTTTTTCCATGTACGGTTTAAGGCTTTTTTTAAACAAAGTGTGGCTGCATACTTCCTGATCTGTGCATTTAACTGAGTCACAAGAAGTGAGGTGGCCTGAACTGAGATTTGAGTAAAAAAGAACGCCAAGTTTGCTCAAAGTTATTTTCGCAAGAAAAAGCGCTATTTGCTGATGCGTGACTGTTAAAATCGTAAATTTTGGTTTTAGGGTGCAAGAACTGTTCAAACTCTCACTCACTTCGCCAGAATTGAGATTGAGAGTTATTAGATGTAACAACAGCACCGAGAACTTCCGAAAACCACCAGCTCCAGTGTATCCAAAGTTCCCCGATGACAAAGAAAACGTTTCCATGCACGAGAACGAACAAAAACGTAAGTTGAACCTTCCAAAATTAACCACAAATATTGCAAAAATCAATTTTAACAGAAGGTACAAAAGTGGCGACTGTTTCTCCAACCAAGAAAGTTCCAGGAGTATCCAGGAATCTAAAATCACTGTTACAAGCGAACACCAGAAAAATCGGACGCAAAATCGAAATCGAATTGACGAAAGGGCCGCACGGATTAGGCTTCAGCATCACCACGAGGGACAACCCAGCCGGTGGTAATTGTCCGATTTACATCAAGAATATCATTCCCAAGGTAAGTGAGAGGTTATGGCGAAGGGAAGAAGGTTTTTTTTTTGATTCGCATCATTGATAGGGCGCAGCGGTTGAAGATGGTAGACTGAGAATCGGTGATAGATTGCTCGAAGTGAACGGTGTTGAAATGACCGGTAAAAGTCAATCTGAAGCCGTAGCCGTTCTGAGGAATGCCCCTGCCGGTAGTAAAGTGAAAATAGTGGTTTCTCGACAGGAGGATGTGAACGAGATGAATTTACCTCGGATCATTGTAAGTTTTCCAATTGGTTTTCGCTTGTATCTTTAGTTAGCTTTCAGATAGACGCATTTGAGATGTGTAGAAGCAGTGACTTGTTGTAGTATGGATAATTTCTTTTTTTGTATTCACTTATATAGTCGAAGCAGTTCTCATAACCTTCATTGTAATAATTGATTGAGAGCTTGTTCATCATGTTTTTTTTTTTAGATTAAATTGTTCGAATATTTGGAAAATAGTGTTGTATTGTTGGAAATCTTTAGGATATTGTTTTACTTTAATCATTTTAATCAATGAATACTTAATCATTTCTTTTTCTCTTTTTTGTCAGGTTTTCTTTCGGTCACGTTTATTAAAAAGAAATTAAATTTATTCAAATATAAGCCCATCGACATTAATTTCCTTTTCTTCTTTATTTTTTATATTTCGAAATTTTCTATATTCCCCCTTTCAGAAACATTCCTACACAAAGAATTTTTTCTTTTATTTAATTATATAAATATTTAAACATTTAAAATATTTATTATTTATTTTTATTAATTTTCAAAAAAAAAAATCTATCTAATCACCACTCAGCGACGGAAATGTGATATCTATCCTTGTTCTATTGTTACTTCGCCAAATCTTCATAGACGCCCAGAAATCTATTTGCCTATCATAATATAATCTGGTCAATTGAATTTACCCTTTAGAAAAGCCGTGATTTTATAATTGTATACAAGGTATTCCACGTAAGTGGTTCATTAAAAGTTTATAATGTTCTATTATTTACTTATATATAAGATTTTGGCATCATTATATGTTCGATTGGAACTATAAATGTAAAATGCTTTAACCAAAATATCACTTCCGGTTGACCGGAAATGGATGTCAACTTTGTTATTTTAAATAGGATGATATAATTTTTTATTCATTTTTGCATTCTACGACCATAAATACGTCAGTCTTTATTAGCTATTCCTATAGCTACATATTGCCGTTTTTGAGTTATTTAGGTTTTTCTTTTTTTTTAATCATAATCATTGCATCATTGAGAAATTAATATCTCGATTAATACTGCAAGTAGAGACTTCCAAATTTGCTATGTTATGAATGTAGATATAACTCTAAGAAACGGTACACACACTTTATATTCTAACATACAGGGTGTTCAAAACTAAGGGACAAAGTGACATATATTCAAATGAAGAAAACTCATTTTTTTTTAAATAGAACACCCTGTATTTTAATTTGAAATTAGAAAGTAAATATCACCCCCTATCATTTTATATCAGCATTCCCTATACCTATCTTTAATAGATTTTGAGATATGAGCAACTATTTGTTAAACAGACTAAGTATAATAAACTTTTAATGAACCACTTACGTGGAATACCCTGTATACAGCCAAAAGGAATAAATTCGATAATAAATGAATGGGTGCGTGTTCAAAGAAGAGCTAGGACACGTCGATTGGTCTTTTTGGTTGTGCATTTTTGTCAACAGAAATCTTTTATACGTGGTGTGTCATGTAACAGTGGCCAATACCAACTTTTTTATTTTAAATGCTACACTCTGTATATTATTCAACTTTTGGGTGCTTCAGAAAATTTTAGACATATTTCATGTACAATTTCCTATACCTATCTTCAACTGTTTAGGAAATATTAAGTGTTTTCAATTTGTACGTGATTCCATAATTAGTTAATAACCTGTCACGTACCTAAAAACTCTTTTTAATCTCGTTATATCCTCAGCAGTGGGATTTTCAAGGGTTCTGGACAAGATATTTATACTGAATGCCAGATCCGGTCTCGTCCCAAGCATTAGATACATTAGCGCTCCAACAGCTTCTCTGTATGGAAACTTCTGCGTTGTGTGGTCTTCTTTCCCTGATTGTTGAACTTGATGACTGAGATCTTCGACTTTGGAATGGACACAGAGCTTTGCATTCTGAAATTTGAAACGCTTCAAAATACTCCCGGCATATGCTTCTTGATGAATCTATGATATCACCATCTTCATCTCTTTCAATTTGTAAGCCTAGGAAATAGGCAGCTACTGACTTTGTGATCTCGAATTCTTCTTTCAATTTCTCCAGGAAAATCTCCAAATCAGTCTGATCTGTAGCCGCAACCAATTTATCGTCCACGTATAAAGCCATCAATAATTGTTTGCCATTTCGATATCGAACATAGAGGCATGGATCAACATGACTCACCTTAAAACTAAGATGGAGTAGAAAATTTCCGAAGCGCTTGTTCCAGCATCTTGGAGCTTGTTTTGGCCCATACAAACTCCTTTTTAACTTGCATACCTTGCTAGTACCATCTTCGTAACCACTTGGCTGTACCATATAAATTGTCTCCGTACAAGAAGGGCGTTGACACTTCAAACTGTGGAAGATACACCCCCTTATTTGCAGCAACGCTTAAAACAGATCGAATAGTTGTCATTTTTGCTACTGGCCTGAATGTTTGTCTGTAATCAATACTCTCACGTTGACTGAAACCTTTAGCTACAAGACGAGCCTTGTATTTGTTTATACTGCCGTCTGCATTAGTTTTCAGTCGGTAAACCCACTTACATGGTATCGCCCTCATACCTTTTGGTAGTTCTACAAGTTCCCAAGTTTTATTCTTTCTCAATGAACCTATTTCCTTGTCCATTGCTTGTTTCCACTCGGTGCTGTCTTCATGTTTAATTGCTTCTTCAAATGACTCAGGAACTTTACCTTCATTAATAAACTTTTCTACTGTCATCACGTAGTCATTTAAAAATGATGGTTTCTTCAAAACTGAGCGATCTTTAAACGAACGCTTGTCTTCTTCTGAATGTCTCATCTTCAGATCTATTCTATTCGATTCTCTTTCATAGTCGTTTTCACTATTTCTT